>VZQC01004106.1:0-98416 GCA_009823505.1 Rhizomys pruinosus
AGTTCCCACTAATTGGAAGGCCTATTTATGTATAGGGGCTGGTAATGTGGTACAGGTATCCCTCAGGATGCATGCGTGCCCCAAGGATTCCTTGCCCTGAGTATTACTCTTGTGGGCTTCGCCCTTGGTTGTCTCCTCCTAAGTACTTTCAGTTATTTCTGCATTGAACCCTTTCCTTGTCCTCGATCCCTACTCTATTGTCTAGGGGAGGGAACCATCAAAAGACAAGTGGGGAGAGGATAATGGTGGACAGCGTCGAAGGCATAGATATGGGAGAGCAGATGGGAGACACTCAAGGCCCATGAGCGTGTTGGGCTTCGAGGCAGTCGACTATAGTTGGTGTGTCGGTGCTCCCAAGGAAGTCGATTCTATTTGAGGCCCTGAGATGATCACCGTGTAGGGAGAGGCAGTAAGCTTAAGGGACTCAAACGAAATCTTGGGATTCAGGTCACAAACT
Organism: Rhizomys pruinosus; assembly: GCA_009823505.1. Lineage (NCBI taxonomy): Eukaryota > Metazoa > Chordata > Mammalia > Rodentia > Spalacidae > Rhizomys > Rhizomys pruinosus. The sequence continues at coordinate 458 of VZQC01004106.1, forward strand.
TTCGGTGTAAGAGAAAGAATTGCAGTAAGAGAATGAAAACCTTGGTATTCACAATACAATACGGGGGTGGGGTCTTGGTAAGCAATGGGGGTGGCCCCGTCAATTCCCTTCGCAAGTAAAAAGAGGCTAGGCCATCCTTCGTCTGGGTATACAAAACCACCTGCCCATGTTGCCATTCGATGGGTCATATGACTGCAGCCAGAAGTGGTCCTCAAATGGCACAGCCTCGATTTGATGTCTGGGGTTCACAATTACAGGGTATTCTCACCGCTAATCTCACAAAGATGGGAGACAGTTATGTCTTACCTGGGGTAGTCGTGCGGGTACATAAGTTGGGTGTTGGTTACGCCATTCCATAAAGAAATCCTTTCAGGTTAATTAACCCACTACCCATGACAATGAGTATGAATGCTGCCTTTCTCCCCGCACCCATCAGAGAGAAACCATTTTCAGATTATCACGCAGAACACTATATATACCATCCCCTCAGAGCCACATAACACTGAGTGGTCTATCACTATTAAGTTATTAATGTATTTTTTGCCAATTTTCAGATAGGTCTCAGACCCAGATTCTTGACATTTCTCTCCTGCGCCTTTTGGTTTCTACTTACGAGGAGGAGAAGACTAGAGCTCATTTAACAAATTTTTGTAGTCTTGTGGCTTTCTGAGAGAGGCAATACAGTTGTGCTATTTTCCTCGCCCTCCCTAAAGTATTGCTAGTGCACACGCATTGAAAAGAGCTTTTTATAGTCTGAGGGTTCATTTCTCAGGCGCCGAGTCTACTATAAAGCCAGCTCCTTCCACATTTTGAATGCCCTCCCTGTCGGTAGAAGTAAAACTCTGCTTCAACTCCCCTCCTCTTGTTTGAATGTGTTTCAGGCTCTAAATGACAGTATTTACCCACTGAAAGTAATCATAATTCTTTCAAGTGCTCCATCGTACATAGCTTCTTAGACGTCCGCAATGATCTGTAGTCATTTGTTTTCTTCCCTTTCTTATGTTGGGGAGGTTTTCACTCTTCTGTGAGTAAGGATGCTGTTTGAAGTATATCCTGTCTACCCTGGAAATTAAATGCTTATCTGAATCAAGAGTCTCTGTATTGATTCCCTGACGTGCATACAAGGTTCCCGCCCACTTCCTTCTAGCGGTGGGCCTGCACTCCACCAAGGAAAGATACTTGCATCACTTCTGTGGGTTGTCTTTCACTTCCTTTATTGTTTCTTCTTTTTGATGTACACTACAAGAACAAGAAGCAGACTGCTTATCGAGTTTGCGAGCTTCAAGATATGGCCTACAAAGGTGTCCCGAGGTCCCATTTTGTCAAATTGACTTTGCCAGAGTTCTCATAACTCAGAAGACTTGGGTCTGCAAGGCTAAGGGTTCAAACATTTAACCTCTACAGGAAAATTTCTCTTCCAGGTTCTCTCTCTGCTCACAGCCCGTCTGGATGTGTGTCACACCTCAACCCACATAAACAACTGCTATTTTGCTTTCGCTAGCTGGGGCCTCTGTACAGTATCTTTAGCTAGAAAGTCTTTTCCCTTGTCTATATGTCTTACGTATTTCATCCTATCTGCGCCGCTCCGCTATAGTCATAAAGTGCCTTTTTTTTGCTATTACATATTACCTTCCGCCAAAAAGCATCGAGCCTCTGAAGATCTCCAGTGTGTCTTGAGTCCTGTTCTTGTGATGTTCTTCCCCTTTCACTTAGGACACGACATTTTCTGGCATATATTATACGGAATTGACTTTTATTGTACCAGGTGTTAGTGAGAGTTAGATCGATTATGTAGGATCTTGGCTTTGTGACTAATCGTGTGGCGGGTTATACTTTTTATTATCGTATCTCTCATCACATGAGCTGGTGGCTGCACTTTTGAATGCACACGCTCTTCCTCAGTGCCTTAGCACACCCATTCCACAGTAACCCCACTTCCCCCTGAAGATGCGGTCTTTCCGCCATTGTGTCTTCTTTGGCCCCCTTGTGGCACGTGCTCAATTATAACATTGCTATGAGGCCTGAGAATGGCTCTTTGCTCTTCAGAATATTTTTTGTTAAGAACGTATTTGATGACAAATGAATGCTAACACCCAACGGTTTGGATCTTCAAGTTTTTGGTATCCATCAATATTGAGGTTAAAACGCGGATGTTATGGGTCTGCTTCTGTTAATTTGGGTGTCTTTGAGTCACATGTACCTCCTTCAGATGATGATTATGCCCACTTTTTTTTATCATACAAAGTAATGTTTTGTAGTAATAGCTTGGATATGAAAAAAACAATAGGAAGCCTCTCAGTAATAACAGTATAAACTTACTTTAGATCCCTCCTTTCTTGGAATGTGGGTAATGGGTTATTTGAAGTCGGGAGCTCACCAGTACCTTAGGTCCAACACTGGAGAAGATGGTACCCTGTCAGCCTCTTGATCACGCAGTTCGTGTGCCTTTTTGCTCAGTTGGATGGTTACCCGTTTGGCTTCTCCTAGGTGCCTTTATTGACTTTGGGCATTGGAGACCTTTTTTATTAGTAAGGTTCCCAATACGGGGTCGTCCTTGGTTAGGTTCAGGTGTTCGTGTTGTGCTGTAGACACACACTAAATGCTGATATACTCATAACTTCTGAAGGGATCACATCTTATTGGTTTCCCAAGGCCTGCTTGGTTGATAAGGAAGCTCAACTATAGAGAGGAGTTTTCTTGTGAGTCATGTCCTATGTGGATTCTAGGCAGAGCTTACAGTATAAGTGCCTCGCGGGAGGTGGGACTGACCAAGAGAGTCGTTATGGGAATTTTGCATAGGAATTTTAGGTAGACACAATAGTTTTTACTATACAGAATGTGTTTATATAATTACATTCCCCTGAGTTGGAGCACTCAATCCCTTAGAGGAAGAGCAAATCCTAATGGTAATGGGGCTTTAACTCCATGATAATTATGAAAATCGCAACTTTCGCATGGTACCCTTCTTCAAATTATCCGGAAATATCGAGTGAAAGCGAGGCGCTGGCGACATTGCTTATTTAAGAAAGATGTGTTGTTTCTAGTTGTGCTACATCTACAGTCTGAAGACACGTCACTTTCCGTTCTTTGTTGGTGTCTCACCTGCTGCTTATGTTAAGAGCTTGGATATACTAGACAAGCTCCTGCTTTCGCAATTTGGTGTAATGTGGTGCATGGTATGGGTAATCAAATCCTCACAGGGTCGCATTTTGATAGCTCAGAGCTGTTGTGTCGCGGGAAGATATGGCTCTAACACTGAGGGCCTATTCAGTTCATCAGCATTCCTGCACTATGCGGGGATTCTGATGTCCAACCTTTCTCGATAAGTTAGGGCTTTAAGTCTAGTGTTGGGTGTGTCTGTTCGTGAACAGAGGGTACTCAGGATAAACAAAGATAGAGTGTGCCCATACATGCACCTAATCATAGAATTCTTTTTATAGTTTCTTTGAGATTAGAAAACTATTGGATAATTACATTGACCCTTATGTTTTTGAAGTGGCCAAGGACTCCTGCTTTGTCTTTTCACCTGTCCCACCTTTTACTGATAAGACAACTACGATCTGCACGCTATAGGCATCTGAGGTCCACACAAGTCACCGTTTCGACGGTTGGGGAACGCATCATTTAACCTCTGGTGAAATTCCTTAGCATATCGCTCCTCGCTGTGAATGCCTTTTCAGCATCGGGCAGTTTTGGTAGATAAGACACCAATAGAGTGGACAACTGCCAAGTGGATTGACGAAGCCAGCGAAGTTGCCAGCAATAGATTACACTTGGTGTGTGGGGTGGTGCTATAGCTTTGACTGCTCTCAATACGATGTGACCACTCAGTACTCAGATGGGAAAGCCACGCTTTTCGACTTTCAGCAAAAAATGTGAGTTGGGGAGGGAGACAATTAGAACAGTGAGATCAAACCGCTGAACAATTTTACATGTGTCTTACATTTATAAGTATTTTTAGTAATAAGAGGCCCTTAGCATTATCTTGGCAATGAAATGAATCATTGGGCACTGTCTAGACTGGATTAATGCAAGTTTTGCTCGGTCAGTCTACACGTCAACGCGAGGTAAATGCAAGAGCATATTGTAGCAAAAGGACGAGTGTTTTAGGGAAGTGGGATAGGTGTAAAATAGATTTTATCAAAAGTGTAGAGTGCTCAGTGTCTATTTACGCCCTCACAGCCTTTCTTTCTTCTGAGAGTTCCTACCTTTAAAGGGAGATTGCTTCTGTTGTTTCCCCATTTAGGATATATTGGCTCTGTGGGTTTCCTGTATATGGGCTTTGATTACATTGAGGAATGATCCCTCAATCCAATTCCCTCTAGCAATTTAAGCATGAAGGGATTCTGGATTTTTCAAAGAGCTTTTTCCACGTCAATTGAGAATGATCATGTGGTTTTGTCTTTCAGTCCAATTTATATGCTTGATTGACATTTTTGATTTTTGTATGTTGACCAATCCTGCATCTCTGATATGAATCCAACTGGTCATGATCGATGATCTTGATGTGGGTTGTATGCGATTTGCCAGTATCCTCATTTAGGATTTTGGCAAATCTGTGTTCATTAGGGAGTATGGGTCTATAGTTCTCCTTTTTGTTGTATCTTTACCTGATTTTGGTAATAGAGTGATGGCTGGCTTTCATAGAAGATCTAGGAGAACTCCCTCCATTTTATTCTTCTAAACAACTTGGAGACAGTAAATGGTTGTAAATCTTTTTGAAGTTATTTTGTAGATTCTCTGTGAACCAATCTGGGCCTGGCATTTTTTTGGTTGGGAGGTTTTTATTATTACATCTTTTCCAATTTCTTCATTTTTTTTGGTATTTAAGCTGTTGATTCTTTCTTGGGTTGAGCTTTGGTGATTCCCAGGATTTCAGATATTCATCCATTTCTTCTAGGTTTTCAAACTTAGTAGAGTATAGGTTTTTGGAAGTATTCCCATATGATTTGTTTGGATCTTTTCACATGGTTGTTGTGAATATTTCCCCTTTCATCACAGAGTTCTATTGATTTAGAGTTGTCCTTCTTTCTTTTGGTTAACTGGGCTAGAGGTCTATCTTGTTTATTCTCTCAAAGAACCAACTTTTGGATTCATTGATTTTTTTTTTTGTATGGTTTTCTTGTTTCTATTCATTGATATCTGCTCTGGTTTTTGTTATTTCTTTCTTGTCTGCTGCATTTAGGGTTCATTTATTGTTGTCTCTCAAGTATTTTTTAGCTACAGTGTTAGATCATTCACTTGTGCTCTTTCTGTTTTTTTTAATGTAGGCACTTAGAGCTATAAACTTCCCTCTTAGGACTGCTTTTAAAGTGTCCATAGGTTTTGCTGTGTTGTATTATCATTGTCATTCAGTTCCAGGAAGTTTTTCTTTTTCTTCCTTGACCCATTCATTATTCAGGAGAGTGTTGTTTAGTCCCTCCAGTGTTCTTGTAGGTTGTAGGGTTTATCCTGGTGTTGATATTGAGTTTTATTGCATGTGGTCTCATAGAAGCATGAGATTATTTCAATCTTTTTGTATTTTGTTGAGTTTTTCCTGTGTCCCAGTATATGGTCTATTTTGGAGAATGTTCCATGGGGTGCTGTGTAGAAAGTGTATTCTCTGGTGTTTGGGGTGAAATATTCGATAGATATCTGTGAGGTCCATTTGGTGTATGTATCATTCAGTTAGATCGTCTCTCTGTTTATCCTTTGTCCTGTTGATCTGTCTAAAGGACTTAGTGGGGTATTGAAGTCCCCTACTTATTAGTTGTGCTGGGGTTAGTCTGTGCCTTGAGATTCCTGAAGAATTGTCTTTATAAAGTTTGGTGCACCAGTGTTTGGTGCGTATATATTCTGATTGTGAGATCTTCATCAATTGTTCCTTTAATAAAGATATAATGGCCTCTTTGTTTTGATTTCTTTTGCTTTGAAGTTATTTTGTCTGATATTAAAATAGCAACACCCTGCTTTCTTTTGGTACCATTTGCTTGGAATACTTTCTTCCATCCCTTCACCTTAAGTTGGTGCTTATCCTTGAAATTGAAATGGTGTATTAGTCAGGGTTCTCTAAAGAAACAGAAGCAACAGGATGAATATATAGCTATATACAATTTATTGATTTGCTCACATGACAGAGTTCAAGGAGTCCAACAGTAGCTGTACCGCACTGGAGAGGCTGAGAATCCAGGGAACTGCTCAGTCCACAAGGCTGGATGTCTCAGTAGTCCCAATCTGGTGCTGAAGGCCCAATGGATTCCAGGAGATCTGCTGGTCTCAGTACATGCTGGGATCTGAAGGGTTGATCACAGCAGCAAGACAAACTCACCAGTGAGAGAGAGGCAAGCCGCAGGAGAAAAGGGACCAGCTCCCTCTGCCGTGGCCCTTTTACACTGCCTGCTGGCAGAAGGTAACACCCACATTTGGGGTGGGCCATCCGGGTTGAGGTGGTCCAATCCGAAGATCATTTTTCTCTTATTTGTTCCTTAGTCCAGTCAAGTTGAGACCCAAGATTAACTGTCACAGATGGGTTTCTTGTAGACAGCATATAGATGGATTTTGTTTCCTAATTCATTCTCCCAGTCTATGCCTTTTGATTGGGGAGTTTAGTCCATTAACATTTAAGGTTATAATTGAAAGATGGATGTTGCTTCCTTTCACCTTATTATCCATTTTGACTTTTAGTGTCTGATTCTACTCCCATGGTTATGTTTTTATTAGTTTCTTTTCCTAGGTGCGTGAGGATAGTTGTTCCTCTCTTCTGCCCTTTGAATTGCTTCAAATATATTCCTAAGAGTTGGTTTTCCAGACATGTATTCTATCATCTTGTTTATGTCATGGAAGATTTTTCTCTTTCCTTCAACTATAATTGACATTTTTGCTAGGTAAAGTATTCTGGGTTGGCATCCATAGTCCTTTAACACTGGGAATGCTTTTCTCCATGTTCTTGCTTTCATGGTTTGCGCCAAGAAGTCAGTTGTAATTCTGATGGGTTTCCCTTTGTATGTGACTTGTTTTTCTTTTGTAGCTTTCAGAATTTTGTCTTTGGGCATCTAACATTTTAACTATGATATGGCATCGGGATTTTCTTTTGTGATCTTGTCTATTTGGAGTCCTATGTGCTTCTTGTATTTGTATGGGTTTGTCTATTTTTGGTTTGGGGAAATTTTCATCTATTATTTTGTTAAAGATCATATTTTATGTGTGTAAGTGTACTGCCTGCATGTAGGTAGATGAACCTGTAATGTGCAGTGCCCATGTGGATTGGAAGAGGGTGTTGGATTCTCTGAACTAGAGTTATGGGAAAAGATTACTTTTTAAGCAAAACCTATACATAGGTGGCACTGTTATAGTTTGTGTTGCATTATATCATGAGACATATAATGCTTCACTATTCCAGGCTGATGACAAATTTGATCAGCAGGTTCTGATGCTATAGTCTTTCCTTTTTATTGTAAACTTTCCTATCAGTCTTGAAATTAATGGTTTTAGCATTCATTGATTAATGTTATCTGGGTCTGTTGTTTCTTTGGGGATCTGTAAAATGGTTCTCTAAAATTCTATCATTTATTTTTTCACTCATTTTTCCTCAGTATGGTCATGCTATTTTATTGGTACACAGGGCAATTCATTTCTTTCTTTTTAAAAAGATATCTATTCTTTGCCATTTTTAAAAATTTTGGTTTTTGGAAACAAAGATCTTATATACCTTCACAACAGTAAATTCTATTTATAGTTTCTTGGATAAAACTATATGATATAGAGAATAACTAAATAAATATTTATATTCTTTGTCCATTTCAAAAACTGGTACACAGTATATACATCAGTTCATTAGGCTCCTCAAAAATTGGAAGAAAACTTATACCTTGATCACCTTTAGTGACAGAGGATTTGTGCAAGGATATGGTATGATGTAAGGTATCCCAGGATGTTATCTTATAAGTTATAGAGTTACTCCAGGCACTTCCAGGACTAGGAAATACAGAAGGGTAGACCTGATGGAAAATTGGAATCATGCCTAAACTCTAATGACCTGAATTTTCTCAGTCCATCAGACATGTTACTTTCCAAGAAGGAAAGGATTGATTAGGTCCACACATACCCATTCAAAATGGAATGTTAAACTTGGTTTGGATTTTATGCTTGTCCAACTCATATGAGTCCAGGCTTCTTTGTGTCTAGTTGTTAGAATAGCCTGAACACTTGTTCCTCCATATAAAGAAGTCACCACTAGCCATAGCCCCTTCCAACAGCTTTTCTCTCAAGAATAATTTTAAAAATTAGAGTTAATTTTTTTTTAGTCAGTCTTGGTTGGAAAATGAGAGATACTTAAAGACTGTTTGAAAGTTTCTGGTAAATGTCTTTTTTTTATGTCTTTTATTTTGAATATAAGAACTACATGGGCCTTTGATACAACTAATTAGGAACTCATTTTGCTTATAGTCTATGATGACTTGGTGGTAAAAAAAAAAAAAAAGCCCCTGGGGGGAGGAATCCCCTTGGAAACCTGAATTTTGTGTTCATATTTTTTTTTTTTTGGTCTTTTTGAGACAGGGTCTCCCTTTAGTCCCAGCTGGCCTGGAGCTTGCTATGTAGACCAGGCTGCCCTTGAACTCACAGAGATCTGCCTACCTCTGCCTCCAATGTGTTGGGATTAAAGGTGTGCGCCACTATGCTTTGTACTGTTCATATATTCTATTATTCAATAATTAATTGGACTGTCTTGGGTTATTGGCCAATAGTTATACAGTTTGTAATAGTAACACCTCAAATTTCTCTGATATTCATTATATTAATTATAGACCACTTTGATTATAAGTCAATTTTAAAAGTCATAATTTCAAAAGATTTTCACTTTACAATCTATTTTTTTTTTAATTTTATTTATTTCTGTATGTGTATGAATGTACTGTCTGCATGCAGGTCTGTGCACCTGTGTCGTGCAATGCCGTGGAGGTCAGAAGATGGTGTCGGATTCCCCTAGAACTGGAGTTCTCCTGGAATTGGAGTTTCAGATGGTTCTCAGCTGCCATGTGGGTGCTGGGGATCGAACCCGGGTCTTCTGTAAGAGCGGTCGGCACTCTCAACCGCTAGGCCATCTCTCCAGCCCCCTACAATCTATTATTTATTTATTTTTTGGTATTTTTGAGTCAGGGACTCCCTTTTAGTCCCAGCTATTCTGGAGCTCACTCTGTAGACCAGGCTGGTCTTGAACTCACAGAGATCCGCCTGCCTCTGCCTCCCAAGTGCTAGGATTAAAGGCATGCGCCACCACGCCCAGCTTATTTATTTTCTATGTGTATGAATGTACTGTCTGCATGTAGGTTTGTGCACCCGTGTCGTGCAATGCCGAGGAGGTCAGAAGAGGGTATTGGATTCCCCTGGAACTGGAGTTAAAGACGGTTCTCAGCCGCCATGTGGGTGCCCGGGGATCAAACCTGAGTCCTCTGCAAGAGCAGTCGGTGCTCTTAACCACTAGGCCATCTCTCCAGCCCCTACTTTACAATCTAAAACAAACTCCGGTCTTATTTAATATCCTGCAAGGATGTATTTATTCCCTTTAAATCCCACTACTGGAGCTGAGGAGATGTCTCAGTGGGTAACGTGTTTGCCCCATGAGTGTGAGGAGAAACATTTAGATCTCTGGTACTCAAATAAATGCCAAGAGGCACAGCACCTACCTGTGATCCCAGCTGAAGAGACAGAGATGCGAACTCTGCAGCACACTGGTTAGGTTAAATCAGTGAGGTCTCAGTTCTACTGAGAGACCCCTGCATCAGTATATAAGATACAAAATGATCAAAGAGGCCGGGTGTGGTGGCGCACACCTTTAATCCTAGCACTTGGGAGGCAGAGGCAGGCGGATCTTTGTGAGTTCAAGGCCAGCCTGGTCTACAGAGTGAGTTCCAGGACAGCTGGGGCTACAGGAAGACCCTGTCTTAAAAAGACCAACAAACAAACAAACAAACAAACAAAAATGATCAAAGAGGACACCAGATGTCAAAGTCAACCTCTGGCCTCCAAATGCACATGCAGAGGAACACGTTTGCCCCAAACATACATAAACATATATACATACATGCATGCATACCACACATATAAAATAAAAGGAAAAAATTAAAGTCTGATACTTTTTGTTTGGAGATGTACCTCAGCAAAATAGAGTTAGACTCAAATGGGGGCTGGCTTAGACTAGGACTTTTGTTACTCAACCATGGAAAGTTGTGAAGTAATTTAACCTCTCCAGCCTTCCAGTTATTTTATAAAATACTTTTTATTTGAGGTATTTATATACATCTACCTCTACTGGTAAAAATAACCACTGTTGGCTTTAAATTTTATTGTCTCAGGGCCGAAAGATGGCTTAATGGTTAAGAGCACTGACTGTTTACGCAGAGGACTCAGGTTTGGTCACTAGCACCCACATGGTGGTTAAGACCGTCCATAAGTCCAGTTCCAGGGGGATCCTAAGCCATTTTCTTAGCTCTGCGGGCATTGCAACAACAAGGGGGCACTCACACACATGCAGGCAATACACACATACACACAAAATAAAAACAAATAAAGTTAAAGAAATTAGTATCTCCCTTTTCCTTAACCTTAATTCCAAAGGTCACCAGTCATTTTTGCAGACCAAGTCCAATCATATGTGCCATAAAACTTTGTCTTATGTAAACTGTGACACTGTTTATAGATTTCTCATATTTTATAAAATTTGATGATCCCAAGTGAGAACCTATCTCATGAGTATGAGAAGTTGATGAAGGAGAAGAGCTGGAGTTAGGACTTCACTACTAATATTGGGACAAAGGGAGGACCTTGAATAACATTAGGAACTGGAAGTTTCTTTTGAGGCAGCATGAAAGTAATTTCATAATATGAAGACTTGTCTGTTAGAAAATGAATCTGACAAAGGGATGCTTTTCATCACCCTGTGTGTCCAAGTGAGGAGACGAAGTTTGTTTGTTCTACTATCTGCTCACAGCACTTTCTCTTTATAGTAGCCCAATGTCCTTTCATAAATTACATAAAATTACCCATCTAAATAATTTTCCAATGCCTTCTGGGCTCATTGATAGTGAAAGCCAAAGTTCTTACAATGAGCTTCAGAATTCCCAGTTTTGGCCTTCTGTCACTTTCTGACTTCATCTCCAACTCCTTCTCATTCATGCTGTTCAAGCCACCCTTGCCTCCTGCTCTTCTTTAACACATCAGTCATACTGTAGCTTGACAGCCTTTGAATGTGCTAAGGCCTCATTTACCTCCATTGCTTACCACATCATTTTTTCAAGTCTTTGCTGAAATATCATCTTTTTAAAGAATGACTTTGAGTGAAGAGTAGATGATTGAATGAATGAATTGTATGTGATGCCTTGAATGAACAGGTGTCATAAGAGGAGCCAGAGAAGCAATTCTATGTGCTTGTTTGTCTGCTAGAAGTCAACACACAACTTCCAGTACTTACTGAGCACCCTATATATGTAAAGGAGACATGTATATGATTGGTTGTTACTGAAGAGAAACATTTAAATAACCTTGCTGCTATGGCAGGTGCCCTTGAACATTTTCAGGACACACTGGAGGAAAAAGTTGACCCTCTTCCTCTCAATTGCTGAGAAACCAGTATTCTTAAACACAAAACAAAACACAGAATATCTATCAGATATCCTGCCCCTCCTCTTCCTATACAATAAGAATATACAGGGGCTGGAGAGATAGCCTAGCGCTTAAGAGCACCGACTGCTCTTGCAGAGGACCCAGGTTCAATCCCCAGCACCCACATGGCGGCTAAGAACTGTCTGTAACTCCAATTCCAGGAGAACTCCAGTTCCAGGGGAATCCCAGACCCTTTTCTGACCTCAGCAGCATTGCACTACACGGGTGCACAAACCTACATGCAGACAGTACATTCATACACATGCAGAAATAAATAAATTTTAAAAAAGAATATACAGACATAGTCACTTACTCCAGTATTTAAACCACTGTCCCTTTAGAAAACTTCATTCTAGGGTGCTGGAGGCTGCTCTTGCAGAGGACCCGGGTTCAATACCCAGCACCTACATGGCGGCTGAGAACCGTCTTTAACTCCAGTTCCAGGGGGAATCCAACACTCTCTTCTGACCTTCGTGGCTTTGCATGACACAGATGGGTGCACAAACCTACATGCAGACAGTACATTCATACACATAAAAAAAAAAAAGAAAACTTCATTCTAGTCTCAGCATGGATGAATGATGAGAAATGGGTGACTGGAAAATTACTTCTTTTGTCTCATTTTATGAGGTGTTCCCTGTTCAAGTTGAGATAACGGTGATATATACATGAGTATATATGGCTCAATTATATTTGTAATATATAGATCCTGATGGAAAAAAAAAACCGTCAATCTAAGAATTTCTAAATTACAGGGATTGGAAACTAGTCTTTGGTTTCTGGTAGACTAAAGATCCTTTTGGACTCCCCCTTTCATTTTTATGCCCATTTAACAGCAATTCTATGGTTAAATTAATAGCTTCAGTTCTCACCTGCCAATTTTTCAGTCTAACATAGCTCAAAACGAAGAAAAGATCGGTCTGAGACAAAATGTGTAGTTCACCCCAGGTGATTTCAGGGTTGGAGAGTAGAGGAATGAAAAGGATTGAGAGAACATGAGGGAGGACGAAAAAGGAAAGACAGTAACGTTCAATGTAACAGAGCTTGACTTAATCTAACAAATTTATTGGGCACAAATTTTTGTGCTAGTCATTTTAGTAATTTCAACATTGGCAAGATTTACGCTATCAAGTAACAGAGTCCTGAGACATGAGCTGAACTAATCACACAAATGATTAAAATACCATCTAGAGGACAAAACGAATAAACAATAAATAGAACCTACATTGGTTCAGGCGTTTTAACATGCCAGGGACAGTCACAAATACTACCAGACTGTCCCCACGTTCAGGTGAAGTCAGAAGAGATGGTGACAGTTTTAAGGTCATTAAAGCTGTAAAGATAGCGTAGGCTAGCTTTGTCCTCAATTTAGACTAAATTCTTGGTCCCTTTGCAACACCATTGTTGAAAGTGGGGCCCCAATGAGGAGTGGGAGAGGAGGGTCCCCTTGTCGCCTGGAGGAACAAAGAACTCAGAGAAGCAGTAAAGCAGCCACAGCTCCAGGAGAGCCTGGTCAGAGGAGCCGAGGATGGGCGGAAATCAGGGTGGGGGGGGGGACTCCTAGGCGGAGGAAGTAAAGCCGGCTGTGCCCAGGGTTTCTAGAATTAGCCCAGGTGGACACCGCAGTGTCCAGCGTAGCCTCCTTCTCCTCGCATTTCCCAGCCGGGCTTTTCAGCGCTCTTCAGCTTCGAGATAGCCATCCATTATTTCTGCATTTTTAGAAAAGCAGTCTTTCAGAGGCACGGACACCGGAAAGGGTGGCGGGTGGCGGACAGGCAGGGAGCCTAGGGAGGGCCTTGGGGACACGGCCGGGTCCCGGAGCAGCAGGCAGCCGCGAGCACCTGCCGGCGTCCAGGCTCGCGGCTGCGCGGACGCCGACCCCGCCCCGCCGCCGTGTGTTTACGTGGAGACGAAGATGGCGGCGGTGACGGCGCGGCCCGTGCGGCCGGGGACGACTGGCCTGTGAGCGCCGAGCCCGTCTCGGTGGGCCGCCGCCTGCTCTGACCCGACCTCTCCTCTCTCCCCGCACCCTGTGCCGCTGTCCCCGCCCGCCCTGCAGACGCCATGGAGGACGAGGAGCGGCAGAGGAAGCTGGAGGCTGGCAAGGCGAAGGTAGGCGCTGCGGCGGGCCGTGGCGGGAGGCGGTGGCCCGAGGGGCGGGAGCAGGCCGGGGCGGCGAGTCGGATCCGGGCACGGTGAGAGCCCAGCTCGGCCGCAGTCGAGCCGGGCAGCCCGGTGCGTCCTCCTACGAGCCGGGACCTGGGGATTGCACCATGTGGCTCCTTCCCCCAATGCCACACAAAACCTTCTTCCCGCACCGTCCCGAGCTGCGGGGACTTGCCTCCCAATCTCCGCCCTTCCACTTTTTAAAGGGAGTTTCTGGGTCGTGCAGGCTTTGTGCTTCCCAGAGGGGATGATCGAGAACTGCTTTATTCGTGGGGGAGACCCGTTCCCTGACCACCAGCCTGCCTCTCTGGGTGTCACGCTGGCACTCTCGGGTGTGTGTGATTGGCCTATGACAGCTGCCTCAGCAGTGGCTTGAGTGTGCCACAAGTGCCAGCTGGGAACTTGGCTGAAGGGGCGTTTTCAGTAGTGTGTCTTTGTACGTCTGTGTTGGGAAGTCTTTGTCATGGCACGCGCTTTCGTAGCGTGTGGAACAGAACTTCTCAAGACTGAAGCGTTCCATATACCGCACAACGCCTATAGAATTACCACTTTAAATAATGTATTTGTTATATCTTTGCTGAGTTCTGATTTTATATGTGTGCGCGTGGCATGGAAAGGCTTGAGTAAACAATACAAAATTACCCGTGCGTTTCCTTCGGTGGTCTTAAATGAATAATTTGACACAGTATACATTGAATAACATTTTCCTTCAGAATTACCTATTTGAGCTTATCTTTTGCCGCCCCCCCCCCGTCCTCCGTAAGAGAAGTTACCTTTAAGAGATTGTATTTTTTTTTTTTTAGATCTAATTGTTTGCAATCATACTTGGATACTTGGGACACAATTAAGTTATAATATATTGAACTTTCTTCTATTTTCCTTTCTTCCTCCTCCTTTCACATTAAACAAAGGAAAGCAGGTCAGTAATAGATGAAGGACCATACTGCAGAGAGAACGGTAGATGTTCTACACAAGTTTGTTAAAGGAGTACATATAGTAGCTAACATCGAATATAGTTGATTTCCGTAAGTACCCTGTGTAAGGTCAAAGCTTTAAGCATTTAATGCTTCCATTTATGTTTTACTGTAGAGTCTATATATAAATAGAGGGAAAGGGAGTCAGCATTTTCAGAAGCCCAAGTCACTTAAGGAATTGAGTAAGTTCTGTGCATCAAAGGTGTTGGAGTTATGATGTGTATCCCATTCCCCAAACATCAAAGCTCAAACCTCTGATTAGGTGTCTGTCTCCCTCCTTCTCTGATTAGGTGTCTGTCTCCCTCCTTCTCTCCCTTTGTCCCTCCCTTCCTCTCTACCTTCCTCACTTCATTTCTCCCTCTTTGAGACAGACACTCACACTGTAGTCTCAGTTACCCTGGAGCTTACTGTGTAGCCACAGACTGGATTCAGACTCATGTCAGTCCTCCGTCAGCCTCCCCTAATGCTGGAATCACTGGTGTGATCCACAATGCTCAGCTGATTAGATAGCTAGTCTTTTTACTTCAGAGTTTCTATTTCCTGCCCCAAACATATTCTTTCCTAAATATGTGTGAGACAATCTTACTAAATAGTTTACTTTCAACAGACCAATTGAATAACTATTAAATTGTTGCCTGTGAATACTTGATTTGTCTTTAAAACACAATTCTGATTTTTTTTTGGTACATATTTCGCTGTCTTTCAAAATTCTACCTTTGGGGACTGAGGAGATGGCTAGGTGGGTAAAATGCTTGCTATGTATCCACGAGGACCTGCGTTGATAGTCCCAGCACCCACATAAAAGCTGGACATCATGGCATCCATCTATAATCCAGTACTAGAGAGAGTTGCTGGCCAGACATTAGCCAAAACAGAGAGCTCCAGGTTTAGTGAGAATCCCTGCCCCAGAAAAGAAAGAGAACAGTAGAAGACATTTGATATCAGCGTCTGGCTTCTACATGGCACTAGCACAGCAAGTGCACCCTATAGACATACATGTAACACACATGCACATGAGCACACAAACACACATACAGACAAGATTCTTCCTTTGGACTAAAAATCTTTCTCTTTTAAAGTTAATTTTCATTTATTACTTTGCTGTAGAACTGAGCTCACTTTTTCCAGTGAAAAATATATCTCTGAGACTTAGAAAGAATATTTATGCAACATTAGTTATGCAATATAAAAACACTTGATAACCTCTAAAGACAACATGAAGAAAATCACTTTCTAAGTTAATGTGAGTACTGTGGAATATTATGCAGTCAATAAGTTTGTGGAGCCAGTAAGTTTGTGGAACATGGACATAAAGTAAAACCTGTGTTATCAAAAATATTACATATCAGGGCTGGGAAAGATGGCTCAGCAGTTAAGAGCACTGGCTGCTCTTGCAGAGGATTCAGGTTCGGTTCCCAGCATGCACATGGCTGCTAACAACCATCTGTAATTCCACTTCCAGGGGATCCAATGTCTTTTTTCTGGCTTCTGTGGGCATTGCACAACAGGGGTAGACTTTCATACATGCAGGCAAAGTACTCATACACATTAAAAAATTTTTAAATATTACATGCATTATTTCATTTGAATAAACATACTGCTTTTAGATTAGGACTGAAAAACTCTGGATTATAAATGGTATTCAGGGGCTGGAGTTGTAGCTTAATGGAATACAGTGGTGCAAGGCTTTGGATTTAGTCTGCAACACCAGGAAATTTAAAAGCTAATTATTCAGCAAACCTACATTAAAGTCCTATTTTATGCCAAGAGCTGGAAATACAGATGTGCAGTAGTCGTGCTGTCTGGTGGGTCATACTTACTAGGAAGGGCAGACGCTGAGCAACGGGTTCAATGAGAGAGTAACGTGAGGTGGGGCCTGACATGATTGATTTTTCACATTTTGGTAAAATGTCTTAAATGCTGCTACTGCCATTTCTAGACTATTATACAAAGAAGGCTCTTTAGTATTGATGCTAATGCGGCTTGTGATAATTATCTATCAGATAATAATTATTCAATATTTGCTTATCGAATGAATGGAGTGAGTAATGAGTCCTTAGTGGGCACTGTTTTGTGAGAACAGGTACAAATTTGTGACAGCAGTCCAGAGTCAGGAGCCTTTCACTGCTGGCATTAGAAATGGGCATGTAAAATGATTATTTTACAAAATGTATTTAGAGGGGCTGGAGAGATGGGCTAGCGGTTAAGAGCACCGACTGCTCTTGCAGAGGACCTGGGTTCAATTCCCAGCACCCACATGGTGGCCAAGAACCATCTTTAAGCTGGGTGTGGTGGCACATGCCTTTAATCCTAGCACTCAGGAGGCAGAGGCAGACGAATCTCTGTGAGTTCAAGGCCAGCCTGGTCTACAGAGTTCCAGGACAGCTGGGGCCATAGTGAGACCCTGTCTCAAAACAAACAAACAAACAAACAAACAAACCAAACAAAACATATTTAGAGATTGAGGCTTGGATCCCCATATTTCTCATTTGTTTATTAGATTTAATTACTGTCTTTGATAACCTTATAAAGCATAATTTTTAAATCTTTTTCTTGGTGGGTTGACTGATAAGCTGTTACACTGAAAAATTTCATTTCTCATAAATTTCATTTCCCATAACTCATAAATGACCATTTTAAAATCGCTTCTCATATATACATTATAATATATTTTATGAAATGCTTTATACCAACCAAAATCCATTAATAGGAGAATAAATTTTGATACATGTAGTTCTTAAAATAATTCTACAAAAACTAGTGAGTTGGGAAAATACCTACAAAAAATGCCAGGTGTGTGGTATATGTTTAATGTGTACCCCTTTAATGTGTATGCCTTTAATGTGTACACCTTTTTTCCCAGCACTGGGAAGCAGAGGCAAGCAGATCTCTGTGAGTTCAAGGCCGTCTGGGGCTACAGGGAGATCCTGTCTCAAGAAGACCTCTGTGTGTGTGTGTGTGTGTGTGTGTTACTCCTAGCTCCATGGTAAAGAGCACTGGCTCTTGCAGAAGATCTGGGTTCATTTCCCAGCATCCACATAGCAGCTCACAACTGTCTGTAACTCCAGTTCCAGGGACTCCAACTCCCTTTTCTGAACTCCTTGGGCACTGCATACATGAGGTGCACATACACACATACAGGCAAAACATTCAAACTCACACCACACACACACACACACACACACACATATATACACAATCTTTTAAAAAGTTATCCCAAAGATATGTGCATATACTGATACTTGAAGAATCATGGTTAATTTCCTTTGTAAACTTCATTGATTAACGAACACCTAGGGCATTAATGAGACACACCTTTGGATCTGTCTGTGAGGGTGTTTCCAGACAGGTTTATCTAAGTATGGATGACCCACCTTGACTGAGCAGGACATCCCCTGGGCTGGGTTCTCAACCGAATAGAAGAGGAAAAGGAGAGTGCTGGCATCCCATTTCTGTGCACTCTGCTTGGGGCCACCCACAGGCTGGGTTTCCAGCAGGACTATCCCCCAGGCTGGGTTTCCAGCAGGACTATCCCCCAGGCTGGGTTTCCAGCAGGACTATCCCCCAGGCTGGGTTTCCAGCAGGACTATCCCCCGGGCTGGGTTTCCAGCAGGACTATCCCCCAGGCTGGGTTTCCAGCAGGACTATCCCCCAGGCTGGGTTTCTAGCAGGACTATCCCCCAGGCTGGGTTTCTAGCAGGACTATCCCCCAGGCTGGGTTTCCAGCGACTACATGGGTCAGCGGCTATCCCATGGGCTGAGTTTCCAGCAGGACTATCCCCAGGGCTGGAGTTTCCAGCAGGACTATCCCCCAGGCTGGGTTTCCAGCAGACTATCCCATGGGCTGAGTTTCCAGCAGGACTATCCCGGCCCACAGTGTCGGGCTGAGTTTCCAGCAGGACTATCCCATGGGCTGGGTTTCCAGCAGGACTACCCTGGCTGTCCAAGACTGCCTGGCTGGGTTGTCCAGCAGGACTATCCCATGGGCTGAGTTTCCAGCAGGACTATCCCCAATGGGCTGGATTTCCAGCAGGACATCCCAGGCTGGGTTTCCAGCAATCCATGTGGACAGCTATCCCATGGGCAAGGCTCTGGGTTTCCAGCAGGACTGATCCCATGGGCTGAGTTTCCACAGGACTATCCCATGGGCTGGGTTTCCAGCAAGGACTATCCCATGGGCTGGGTTTCCAGCATGGACTATCCCAATGGGCTGAGTTTCCAGCAGGACATCCCATGGGCTGAATGTTTCCAGCAGGAACTATCCCATGGCTGGTTTCCAGCAGACTAATCCCATGAGGCTGAGTTTCCAGCAGGACTATCTCCATGGGGCTGGGTTTCCAGCAAGACCTATCCCAGGGGCTGAGTTTTCCGCAGACTAACCCATGGGCTGAGTTTTATCCAAGAGGACCTATCCCATGGGCTGGGTTTCCAGCAGGACTATCCCATGGGCTGAGTTTCCAGCAGGACTATCCCATGGGCTGAGTTTCCAGCAGGACTATCCCATGGGCTGAGTTTCCAGCAGGACTATCCCATGGGCTGAGTTTCCAGCAGGACTATCCCATGGGCTGGGTTCTCAACTGAATAGAAGAGGAAAAGGAGAAAGCCAGGAAAGTGCCGGCATCCCATTTCTGCGCTTTCTGCTTGGGCCACCCAGGGAGCTAACCACATGCCTTCTCTTCCATGAAAGAATGCATTCCCCTGCACTGGGAGACTAAGAATCCCTTCCTCCTCAAGTTGCTTTTTGTCAGATATTTGGTCAGAGCAACGAGAAAAGTAACTAACATGGAAGCACTAAAATATAAATGTTGGCTGTCTCTGGGTTGTGGGTTATAGACAATTTTAAATGCCTTATAACTTACGCTATTTTGGTATTTTTCAGTTCTCTACAAAAATTAATTAATCTGTGTGTGTTTGTGTGTGCGTGTGTGCACGCGCATGCGCGCGCGCGCCTGCCTGCCTGCCTGCCTGCCTGTCTGCCATGGTGGGCATGTGGAGATAGAGGACAACTTTCAGGTGTTGTCTTGCCTTCAGTCTTGCTGAAGCAGGGTCTCTTATTGATCCTGCAGCCCTGCATACTCCAGGCTAGCTGGCCCATGAGCTGCTGGGTGATTCTTGTGTCCACCTTCCATCTCATAGGAGTGCTGGTTACAGGTGTGTGCCCCCACATCTAGTTTTTTTGTTTGTTTGTTTGTTTTTGGTGTTTTTGAGACCGGGTCTCCCTGTAGCCCCAGCTGTCCTGGAACTCACTATATAGACCATGCTGGCCTTGAACTCACAGAGATCTACCAGTCTCTACCTCCTGAGTGCTGGGATTACAGGTGTGAGACACCATGTATGACCATATCTAGCTTTTTTTAATGTAGGTTCTGGGATTGAACTTGAGTTGTCAGATTTGTATAGCGAGTTAGTGCTTTTAAAACCTTAAGCCATCTCCTTGGCCCTAAAATATTTCTGTTATGATCAGTCAAAGAATGTTCAATTCTATTTTTTTTAATTTTATTTATTTTTGTATGTGTATGAATGTACTGTCTGCATGTAGGTTTGTGCACATGTGAATGCCATGGAGGTCAGAAGAGGGTGTCGGATTCCCTTGGAACTGGAGTTCTCCTGGAATTGGAGTTACAGACGGTTCTTAGCCACCATGTGGGTGCTGGGGATCAAACCCGGGTCCTCTGCAAGAGCAATCAGTGCTCTTAACCGCTAGGCTATCTCTCCAGCCCCTCAATTCTATTTTTAAAAAGAATGACATGGGGCTGGAGAGATGGCCTAGTGGTTAAGAGTGCCAACTGCTCTTGCAGAGGACCCGGGTTTGATCCCCAGCACCCACATGGCAGCTGAGAACTGTCTTTGACTCTAGTTCCAGGGGAATCTGACACCCTCTTCTGACAAAAAATATTAAAAAAAAAGAATGACAGTATGAAGAAGATGCTATCTCACATGACCATCATACAGAACTATGACATGTAGTTCAGTAACTAGGTTACCTAACCTGTGGTCTTGGACCCATAATTCTTGACTCTACAATTGCTTGTTTATGTAGTTGGGATTCTGTATTATTAGACATTTGTGGGTCTCCTTTTTTCTTTTCTTTTTTCTTTCTTTTTTTTTTTTTTTGAGACAAGGTCTCATGTAGCCCAGACTGGTGTCAAACTTGCTATATAGCTGAGGCTGGCCTTGAGCTCCTGATCTTGCAGCTTTTGCCTCCTGAGTGCTGGGGTTTCAGGCATGTGCCACCAGACCCAGTACATCTCCTTTTCATTTTTGTCATTCTTACCCGTCATCCTTGCTGTCAGGTTTCATTGCATGGACATGGTCCTCCAGCCTTGCTCCTTTCATTTTCATTTTCTCTTTATTTGCTGTTTTGATTGTGGTGACTAAAGAAGCCAGAAACTGGGGTTAATAGACCAGTTTTTAAAAATTCAAAGGCAAATGGAGAACAGAAGAACAGACTTTCCATCAGTTGAGTGTGCTCCTTGATGGTGTTTGCATTTGCTGTTGGGTCCTTGGTATCGATGTTGCAAAAAGCCTGATCCTTGGGGAGGTAAGACATTGCTGCATTATTAAGAAAATATTTTCAGATCTGGCTGATCCTGTTTACATTACAGCATGCTGATCAAGGATTGCACCACCAAGCCTGTCCCGTGTTGAACCAAAATATTTCAGCTCCATCTTAAATGATTAAAGTTTTCCAAATAAAGTGATTTTTAGCTATATAAAGTATTAAAATATTCGTGAGTAAAATTAGGAGGCAGTTGTGTATTTATATACAATTTCACCTATAAGTCACATCAGGGATACAAAAGTTCAACTAACACAGCAGAATCTTGCAAAATGGAAGTTTTACACCAGCCATTCAGCCTTTGTATGATTGGCATTATTTATTGAATTACTTAAATTCTTGCCTACTTCATTCAGTAACTTGTAATTCTGTGACATTGTTTGTTCCACAAGCATTTGCAGTTTGAAGAACAGTTCCTGTTGTATGCAACAAGGGCAGCATTCTGTGTGAGTTACTGGGTGGTTAGTGACAGGGTTTTCCACTTACCGGGCAGTTGTTCTTTGTGTTTTCAGATACACTCCACAGATAAAAACCTCTTTTCCCTTTTCCTGCTTTCCTTAAAGCATTCTAATTTTTTTATACTTACATATCACAGCTTATCTGGCTTTCAGAGTGGATAAAGCAGTTTGATGCTTTCAACATTGTATGGCACTGTTGTAGATCTGTGATTTAAAACTGATTCATTACCATCAGGTTTTGCTGAGAAGAAACAAGAGGTGTTTAGGGAGAGCATGTGGAAGAATGGGCAGGATGGCCTTCTGAAGATGGAAGGTCTCTGAAGTAGATCCACACAACAGCAGAACAGAGAAGGGCTAAGATCCAAGAAGAGGCGTTTTTGTTTGAAAGTTTTTTCCTTACTCTGTCATAGTCCTTTCCCCCCATTTTCTACTGGCTGTCATTCAGCAAGGGAGGTTCCATCAAGGGAGGTGCTCTGAAAGCTGAAAAGAGAAAGGGGCAAAACAATCCAGTCAAGGGATCGGACTGTGACAAGGCTGGGACAAAATTTGCTTTTAAACAAAAATGTCATGTTTTCATAAATAAAAAGGCAACAGCAAAACTGACTACCAAACATTCTTAGGCTACTGATTATTTTGAGTTAACTTCCAGTATGGCATGAGAAGAAGTTGTTAAGATAAAATGTTGTGGGGCTGGAGAGATGGCCTAGTGGTTAGGAGCACCAGCTGCTCTTGCAGAGGACCCGGGTTTGATCCCCAGCACTCACATGGCGGCTGAGAACCGTCTTTGACTCCAGTTCCAGGGGAATCCGACACCGTCTTCTGACCTCTGTGGCATTGCACGACATGGGTGCACCAATCTGCATGCAGACAGTACATTCATACCCATTTAAAAAAATATATATAAAATGTCGTTTGAGAAGGGATAGTATACTTATTTCTCAGTAAATTTCCTCTAAAATTAAAATTTCCTCTAAAATTAAAATGCTATCCAGGTGAATAGGACTCCTATTCACCTGGATAGCATTCCTTTAAAAATTTTAACCTTGGAAAAGCTACTGAAAGTTTGAACGTTGGTTTATAAAGGTGGTTTTGTATTTCTGTGTGGAAGAGGGTGTGTGTTTGAGAGAGAGAGAGAGAGAGAGAGAGAGAGAGAGAGAGAGAGAGAGAGAGAGAGAGAGAGAGAGAGAGAGAGAGAGAGAGAGAGAGAGAGAGAGAGAGAGAGAATAGTTTGATACTGTTCTTTAGCCTAGCAGAAAGGCACTGGCACTTTGGAGATCATATAATTCCTCATTTGTTTTGAATACCTTACAACTGCAGCTGTGGACTTTTATGTAGCATTTATTTAAATTATTGCAGACCATGCCTTATTGTTTGTGAAACTAACTCTATCATGGTATGTGGATCACAATCCATATTTTGAAGGATAAGTAAATAATGAAAGAGTAGTTTTGTTTTTCTGTGAGGTTGTTTGTTTGTTTGTTTGTTTGTTTGTGAGACAGGGTCTCCCTGTAGCTCCAACTGGCCTACAACTTGCTCTACAGGCCAGACTGGCCTCGATTTCACAGAGATCCATCTGCCTCTGCCTCCCCAGTATGTTTGTTTGTTTGTTTGTGAGACAGGGTCTCCCTGTAGCTCCAACTGGCCTACAACTTGCTCTACAGGCCAGACTGGCCTCGATTTCACAGAGATCCATCTGCCTCTGCCTCCCCAGTACTGGAATTAAAGGCTACCATGCCTAGTGAGAGAAAAGTTTTGGGTTCTGCTGCTGGACAAGAAGAGGCTGGTGTAGTAAACTCCTCCGGTCCAGCCGAAGAAGTTCAGGTCACAGCCGAGAAATGAGGTGAGTAGACGGCGAAATCAACATACAGACACTGGGAGTTGGGTTAAAAGCAGGCAGATTGTGAGCTCCTGCAAAATTCGTTTAAAATGAGAAAGATAAGGATTTATATATGATCATCCTCTGCTTCTTCTGGAAATGCATCAGGTGCTGATCAAACCACCAAATCAGCTGTTGCTTCCGAACACAGGTTGTCTGTTCAGTAGACGAGGAGGTAAGCACACCGCTGCAGGTTTGTAACACTCTACAGGCTAGGATTGTTTTTGTTTTTAATTGAGGTAAGGCTCATATAACAAGCCATTTTAAAACAAATACATGATTTTATATTTACCATCACCACTGTATCTTGTTTCAGATCATTTTTATGCCAGAGACACTTTTCATTCTCTCCTCTCTCCAGCTTAGTAGCAACTGAATAATAGTCTAATTTGTATATGTATCACAGTTATAATCATTTAGGTTGTTTCTACCTTTTATCTGTTGGGATTAGTGGTGCTGTGAATAATTGTATACAGGTATTTGAGTGACTTTTGATTTCTTTAGTGTATATACTTTAAGGGTAAAACTGGCAGGTCCATATGCTAATTCTGTTTAAGTTTTTGGAAAATGGCCAAATTGTTTTGTGTAATAACTCTACCATTTTATATTCCCATTGACAATATATGAGGATTTCAATTTCTTTTTATCTCACTAACATTTGTGTATTATTATTGTTATTGTTAGTTGTAGTAGGTATAAAGTAGTGTTTCACTGCAGCATTTTCCTGCAGTGAATGACTAGTGATACTGAGCATCTTTTTATGTGCTTGTTGGCCATTTGTGGATCTTTAGAGAAATGTTTAGCTTTTTCCCATTAAAAATTATTTTATTTTTAATATTTTATTATTTTAATGTTACGTGTATGAGTGTATTACCTGCATGTGTGTAAGTGCTTTGCAATGTTGTACAATGCCCATGGAAGTCAGAAGAGGATGTTGGATTCCCCTGGAACTGGAGTTATAAGTGGTTGTTAGTCACCACGTGGGTGCTGGGAATCAAACTCAGGTCCTCTTCATGCTCTTAACCGCTGAGCCATTTCTCCAGCCCCTTTTTGCTCATTTTTAAGTTTTATTGTTACCAACTTATTTTATGTATTCTAACACACACAGAACATAAAGTTTACATGCCAGAGGACAGACTGAAATACACATTCCTAGTAAAGTTATCTTTCTGAGCTCACCAAAGTTTAAACTGTTGCTTTTTTTTGAATGCTGGGTTCTTGATGAGTAAATTAGAGCATGATGCTAAAGTTTGATTTCTTTGTGGGCCCATGAGTGGTCAGCTGTTTTACAAATATATACAGTTGGTCAGATGGACACCTGTTGGCTTTCGGCTTCATTATTACCTACTCATCTCCACTCTGGAATAACATTTGGTCTTCAGTCATGAAAAGGCCCTTTCTGATATATGAACATGACAGACCTGTATGTGTGTTTCACCAATGAAAAGTACTTTTGTTATAATATTGCCTCCTAGGGCTGGAGAGATGGCTCAGCAGTTAAGAGCACACACTACACTTGAAGAGGACCTGAGCTTGGTTCCCAACATCCATGTCAGGCACTTCACAACCATCTATACAACTCCAGATCCAGGAGACTTGATACCCTTTTCTGGCTTCTGCAGGCACTGGACTCATGTGCACAAATACACACACACACACACACACACTAAAAACAAAATCTTAATGAGGCTAGAGAGATGATTCAATGGTTAAGAGGACTTGCTTTTTGCAGAGGACCTGGATTTAGTTCCTAGTACTCACATGGAGGCTTAAAATTGTAACTCCAGTTCCAGGGATTGGGACACCCTCTTCTGGCCTCCAAGGGCATTGCATGCCTGTGGTGCACATACATATATGGAGGTAAACACTCTACACATAAAATTAAAAATAAATCTGAGCCAGGCATGGTGGTGCATCCCTTTAATCTCAGCACCTGGGAGGCAGAGGCAGACTTACCTCTGTGAGTTCATGGCCAGCATGGTCTACATAGTGAGTTCCAAGCCAGCTGGGGCTACAGGGAGACCCTGTCTCAAAAAGATTAAATAAATAAATAAATAAATAAATAAATAACATCTTTTTAAAAAAGACATTAAAAAAACCCAAGACTCAAAAACTGAGGACTTTCAAAAGGCCCTTCAGTGTTCTGCTTAAGTTACGCAGCTTGTCCTGTGTCAATGTCTTAGAGTCTCTGTAGACCTAGCAGTCCAGTCAGTATTCCATGATATGTAGCCCATATCCCTTTTGAAATTCAGCAAATTTTGTGCCTGCAGTCTGCTAGGCAATAAAATCTCCACAAACTACCTACCTCCTAAGCAACAGAATGTTTTCTCTTTTCATGTAAAGGTGTTCTACCACACGCACACCCTTTTTTATTTATTTATATTTATTTATTTATTTATTTATTTATTTATGTAAAAACAAAGAAATCTCTGGTTTTTATAAACCTGTTCTTTTTTTAAAGACAATTCTTATTGAAGCTTTGTGCATTTCATACAAAATTTCCAATCAAGCCTAGACCCATTCCCCATTCCTCGCCACCCCCTCACCCGACCAGAGCTCATGCATTCTGCCAAACATGTTTTTCTTTCTTTTTTTTTTTTTTTTGGTCTTTTTGAGACAGGGACTCCCTGTAGTCCCAGCTGGCCTGGAACTCACTCTGTAGACCAGGCTGGCCTTGAACTCACAAATATCCTCCTGCCTCTGCCTCCCAAATGCTAGGATTAAAGGCGTGCGCCACCATACCCGGCTTCAAACATGTTTTTCATTTTTCTCAGACTCTTTAAATTTTTTTAATTTTTGATGCAGAAGTTTACTGTTTCAAGCAGAAGTTCACCATTTCATTCAGTTCTTTGACCTAGTCTTTTTGTTTTTGGTGTTGTTGTTATTCCCTCCAATTTGCATCACTCCAAAATATGCATACATGCATGACACATATATCATAGGTTCTAGCATCTTCAGCTTATGAATTTTTCTTTATTAGGCTGAAAGATGTCATATTTGAAGACTTCTCTTTGGCAAGCCCAAACAACCATCAGTTCTGCCCTTGTGCTCCACACTGGGGTTTTCCCTTCCTATGGCCACCAAATGAGGTCCAGTAAGCACCATGTCCTATCTCGATCTTCCTGTAGTGGTCTCCATCATACTGCTTCAGTAGTCCAACAATGGCAGTCTATATTCTGAAGAGGCTGAAACCCCAGTAGTAGCTCAGTCCACAAGCTAGATGTCTCAGCAGTCCCCATCTGGCACTGAAGGTTTGGAGGATTCTCGGAGAGACATGAGCCTTCAGTCCATATTGGAAGGTTGAAAAGCTGTGTCTCATGGTCTCATGTCTTTGAAGGATGGTAAAAGCAGTGGCAGCCACAGGTACCTGCACTTGCCAGTTAGACAGTCAAAACAACTGTGCTCTTTTTTTTTTTACTTTTTACTAAGATCTCAATTTTTATACCTGAACTATAATTTCTCAGGCCTTACTAATTATTTCTGGTTATACTTTCCTTTTGGATGCTTAAGGTCACACTGTTAGCCCAGCTTAATCAAGGTTTTTGTTTTCTCAAGATCAGTTGAGGATCTGGTCCTCAGGGAGCCCCTGTCCACTTGAGGACAAAGTCAGGTCCTGCTAGACCAGGCTTCCCTTTTTGAAGCATGAGCAGACTTTCCTCTTTATAGACTGGACACTGGCTGAAGTCCCATTAGTGGATCTCCAAGACCTCCCTGCACAGGAAGACTGGGACTCACAACAAATGGTATCCCTCATTTGTGGATGCTCGCACCGTGTACCTAGTTGTAAGGCAAACTAAGCAATGTTAATGTTATGTTCCTCATGATCTGAAAACAGCTGTGCTCTTATATTTTGAATCCCTTAACAGGTTCTAGAATTAACCCAAGATTTATTTTCAGACTTTGCAATTTTGGTATATGGCTAGAGGGTATATATGCATATTTTACAATAATAAAAGATCAAAAGAATGAAGAAAAAAAACTGGTTTGCTTTGTATAAGAAATACTAAGAAGCACACCCTTAAATACTGTGGTTACACATAATGTCATGATAAACTAGTTTTTTCCCCTCATTCTTTTGATCTTTTATTATTGTAAAATATGCATATATACCCTCTAGCCATATACCAAAAATTCCTAACTCTGAAAATAAATGGTAGCTTAGTTCTAGAACCTGTTAAGGGATTCACAATATAAGAGCACAGTTGTTTTCAGATCACGAGGAACATAACATTAATGTTGCTTAGTTTGCCTTACAACTAGGTACATGGTGCTAGCATCCACAGATGAGGGATACCATTCGTTGTTTTTCTTTCTGGGACTGTGATTATTTATTTTCTTTTATTACGTGTATGAGTGTTCTGCCTACATGTATAGAAGTGCACCTGTGCATGAATTACCCATGGAGGCCTGAAGAGGGTGTTGGATCACCTGGAACTTGAATTACAGACAGTTGTTAACTGCCATGTGGGTGCTGAGCCATTTCTCCAGTAGCTTCTCTCCCTTTTAAATCATTGCATTGAATGAGATTTTAGGATAGAAATAGACCAATGATTCAATGATGTCCTTCTGTGTGGATCTTTCCCATGCCTTAGGTTTGTTTGGCACTGTTATTTTTTTTTTTTAATAGGTTTTTGTTTCTGTTTTGTTTCCTTCCTTCCTTCCTTCCTTCCTTCCTTCCTTCCTTCCTTCCTTCCTTCCTTCCTTCCTTCCTTTTGTTTTAAGGTTTTGTGTTTTATTTTTGTAACATTTTAAACATGTTTTTAAGACAGTCTCACTATATAACACTGGCTGGCTTGGAACTTGCTATGTAGACCAGGCTGCCTTCAAACTCTCAAGAGATCCATCTGCCTCTGCCTCCCAAGCATGAGCCACCATACTAGGCTCTATTTTTTTTTAACCTGAAAAAAGATTCTCTCTCTCTCTCTCTCTCTCTCTCTCTCTCTCTCTCTCTCTCTCTCTCTCTCTCTCTCTCTCTCTCTCTCTCTCTCTCTGCAGATGCAAGTGTGTACACCTGTATAGGTCTACAGAGGCCAGGAAGAGGCTTCAGGCATCTTTCTCTATTACTCTCTGACTATTCCTTTTGGGGCAGAGTCTCTTCCTAAACCTGGGGCTTTGTTTTTGTTTTTTGTGGTGCTAGGTTGGAAGCCAGCAAGCTCCAGCAATCCTTCTCTCTCCATCCCCTGTGAATCTGGGGTTACAAGTATGCACAGAATACATCACATGGCTTGTTATGTGGGTGCCAGGATCTGAACTTCAGTCTTCATGATTGTGCAGCAAGCACTGTTTTGTATTTTTGAGACCAAGGGTCTCCCTTTAGTCCCAGCTGTTCTGGAGCTTGCTCTGTAGACCAGGCTGGCCTTGAACTCACAGAGATCTGCCTGCCTCTGCTGGGATTAAAGGCATGCGCCACCATGCCCAGCTCCAGCAAGCACTCTTATGTCTGAACTGTGTCTCTAACCTCTTGTTTTATTTTGAGGACCAGATTTTGCTATGTTGCTCAAGCTAGCCTTAAACTCTTGGGCTCAAGACATCTTACTGTGTCAGCCTTCGAATGGTGCACAGTGTACCACTGTGCTTGGTTTTTAGGTGTTTTGATAATGTTAGACAGTATGCATCAAAGCATCCTCAGAATTTTGCGTTTGTTTTTGCTTCCTGTTGCCCTGCTTCAGCTATGCATACAGATAGTCTTTAGGTTAATTGTAATCTTTCTGTTTCCATATTTAGGCCTTGAAAGTTTTGTTATAATAGATTTGTATAGCATTCTACAGTGCTTATGACTGTACTGACAACCATTGACAAGTCATATAAATAAAAGTAACTAAAAAAGAAGTAACTAGTATTTATTGAAGTTTCTATAACAAAAATGGAAACAGTCACTATATTGCCTTTTTTAACACAATAAAGGCCAGGTTACATGTTACATTGTAAAATATTTTGTAACATTCTCCTTAGAGTGTGTAAGTGTACATGTGCCTTTATTTTCCCTTTAGTCTCATTGGTAGGAAAAAAAAAAAAAGACTTGTAAACCTGGTGGTTTTATTTCTTCCTGACTTTAAGGTGAGGGTCTAGAATTGTGAGGGATTATGACAAATGAAACAAAAGCATGGAGGTAGAATGTAAAGCTCCATATGAAGTCAATCTTGTCCAGTTTCGTTGTTTTGCCACTTTCTAATTGCTTTAGTTTTCTGTGCTATGACCACAGTATCTGACAGAAACAGCATAAGGGAAGAAAGCCTGCTCATGGTTTCAGCCCTTCGTGGCCAGGAAGGCATGGCGGAGCAGTGCAGCTCATAGCAGGGGGAGCATGTGCGAGAGGCTGTTTACTGAAGACCAAGAGGCAGAGTGTGTGCCAGGAACCAAGGACTGGGTATATAACCTTTAAAGGCCTGTCCCAGTGACCTACTTTTGCAGCTAGGCTCCATCTCCTAAAGCTTTTATAGTCTCCCAAACAGCGCCATCAGCTGGGACTCAGCATTCAAAGAATGAATCTGCTGGGGGCACTTCAGATTCAAATGTGACACTGATTATGGCTGAAGGCAGGTAATTCATGTTCATCTTTATGTCTCAGCTTCTGCATACTTGCTTTCTAACCTCCTCCTAGATCCTCATCCTGCACTTTTTCTTCAATCCTTTTTTTTTTGGGGGGGGGGTCTTTTTGAGGCAGGGTCTCCCTGTAGTCCCAGCTATCCCTGTCATTTTGTAGACCAGGTTGGTTTTGAACTCACAGAGATGGCCTGCCTCTGCCTCCCAAGTGGTGGTATTAAAGGCATGCGCCACCACACCCAGCTCAATCCATGTTTTATCATTTAAAATTATATGCTTGTGTGTTTATTTATCCAACTACATTACAGTTCACCAGAATAGTATTTTTTAATCTGTATTAGCTGCTGTATGTCCTACCTTAGCACAGGAGACAATACATGATAACAAAAACCAGACAAGTGAAATAACAAACGGTCCTACTGCTCACGGCAATATGTTTGACTCATCTAGCAGAGTGCCTCAGTGAACACAGTAAAACTAAACAAGCAGCCTTTTTTTTGAAGTGTCATTATTGAAATTGGTCAGATTTTCATAGGATGTCATGAAGATTTATTATTTTATTGAGAATGACCAGTTTTTAGTTTATAGATCTTGACTTTAGGAATAAATGACTATGTTTAGTCATTTATTAATGGTCTGGTTAGTGTAAGACGTTTGACTGAGTGAACAAATGTTGAAGGATGGGACATATATGGACATAGTATCTTTCCACTAGATCTTACAACTGTTTCTGTGGCTACATATGCTAACATTTTTTTTATAATTGGCTTCCAAATGGCAAACACAGATGGCTGTCATCTGAATTTTTAGCATGTTTTAGAATAAATGTTTTCTCAGTAAGTTAAAGTGTGTCATTTCAGTATCAGATGCTTACCTAACTGGAGTGTTTTTTTTTTTTTTTTTCTTATTTGGTAACTGGCCATTTTTCAGATTTAAAATAAAAACAACTAGCTAAGAGAAATCGCATATGTAATATGATCTTGTTCCTTCTCTCATTTTTTAAATGAGAGAAACTCTTGGCTGTAAAGCTGTTATGGATATTTTCCTGAGAATTTAAATTTTCACCGGGCATGGTGGCACACGCCTTTAATCCTAGCACTTGGGAGGCAGAGGCAGGCGGATCTTTGTGAGTTCAAGGCCAGCCTGGTCTACAGAGTGAGTTCCAGGACAGATGGGACTACAGAGAGACCCTGTCTCAAAAAGACCAAAAAAAAACAAAAAAAAAAAAAAAAAAGAACTTAAATTTTCTTTTAAATATTTTTCTTGGTGAAAAAGGAGATTATAGTGGGAAGGATGGCTTTATGCTTTCATTTATTCAAAAAGTAACTAGAATATTATTTTAATTCTGACACCGTGAAACTTTTTGATAAAGTAGAATTGGATATGCTTCATATGATATCATCTTAGTTGTCTGGGGAGTAGTGATTAAAATGATTGTTTAGTGATAATTTCCCTTAAAAGACAGTTTCCCCCTTTTTAATCCACATAATAAAAATTGAGTACTGTTCTAGGCATTGAATATAAAGAATTGAATAAAAGATCTTGTTCTCATGGGACTTTCTGGTTAACCTGTCCCATTAAGTAACCTCATATAATCATATAGACTGAAAGCAAAGTTTTTGTAATTTTATATCCTTTGAAGTGGCCCATTCTAAATACTATTTTAGAATCATTCTACCTTTAGCATCTCTCCATTCTGCCCTTTTCATTTGAATTTGGTTACTAATGCAAACTGTTGCCTCTGTTTTTTCAGTCAAGCTTTTCATAATGCAGTGTTTTAGTTTTCTACTTTGTTATGTACTTGGGCATCTGAAGAAATAATAGATAGAATTGATTTGTATGCTCTGATGGAAGTAGAATTTGTGGCAAAATCTTTAGCCTGAAATATTTTACAGTCTACATATATTCTAAATAGAGAGCATGCTATTTCAGGAAGTTTCTGAACTTAAGTATACATGCTAAGAATGTCATTAATATTTTTTGGCATTGCAGTATCTATGAGTGAACTTTTCTTTTAAATAATGAGCCTGGACTTTTGATTCTATTTACAGATAATATATTTAATAGTATTCTAGTTAGTTTATTTTTAAGAATGAATCTTCTGTCCTACAGAGTAGTTGAAGTGCATTCCAACAGCTTAATGATGTACAAATAGAGGCAACTGGTCTTACACCTGTTCTTCAAGCAGACATGAATTCGAATAACTGAATATTTGGTAAATAACTGGGAATAACTTTTAAGTGTGATATATTTTTATATTTCCTAGTACTACTGATTAGCTATTTGTGATTTATTAATTAAATATCTTAAAATAGCATATCCCTATATGTTTTCTCTTCCACCATAAAGTAAATGTGAAAATAGTCCTTTTTCTTTTCTTTTTTTTTTTGTTTTTTTTTTGTTTTTTTTTGAGACAGGGTCTCCCTGTAGCCCCAGCTGTCCTGGAATTCACTATGTAGACCAGGTTGGCCTTGAATTCACAGAGATCCTCTGCCTCCTGAATGTGGGGATTAAAGGCCTGTGCCACCTGTGGCAGGATGAAAATATTCTTATTTATAGATAAAATGTTAATTAAATATTTTGATAAAAATAATAACATTAATAAGATTCATTAATATGTAACATAGTAAACTTATCTGCTATCTTTGTAACTAGTCTAATTAATAGTTATATTAATCCTAGTAGTATATTTCCTCTCTTGAAGGTTCTAAAAGAATTTAGAACCTGATCTTATTTTTTAGTTTTCTTCAGAGTGATTAAAGAGCTCAAATTAAATTTGAGAAGTTGTGGTTATTATTTGTTTCATATAAAAATTCATTTTATGGGGCTGGAGAGATGGCCTAGCGGTTAAGAGCACCAACTGCTGTTGCAGAGGACCCGGGTTCGATCCCCAGCACCCACATGGCAGCTAAGAACTGTCTGTAACTCCCAATTCCAGGAGAACTCCAGTTCCAGGGGAATCCGAGACCCTCTTCTGACCTCCGCGGCATTGCACGACACGGGTGCACAAACCTACATGCAGACAGTACATTCATACACATACAAAAATAAATAAAAATTTTAAAAAGTGCATAAAAATTCATTTTATAAAAAGGGAAATTTAGACTGGAAGATGACTCAATATGTAAAGTGCTTGCTATGTATGCCAGGTTCAGATTCCCAGCATCCATATCAAAAGCCAAGAGCAGGGCATGAGTCTGTAATTCCACTGTTGGGGAGGTGGAGATAGGTGTATCCCTGAAACTTTTATCAGCCAACCTAACCAAAATGGTGAACTTCTGCTTCAGTGAGAGACCCTGTCTCAAAAATAAGGTGGAAAGTGATAGGGAAAGGTACCGGAGATTGACCTCCAGCCTCCACACAGTCAAACACATCTGCACACACAGAGAAGGGAGCATTTAAATTAGTAACTAAGGAGAACATATCTATAATTGCAAGTCCTGAAACACATGAAAGTTGTCACAGGTACAAGTCTTTTTAGATTGACCTATGCTGATGAATGCAGTGTTACTAAAATTTATGCTTGATATCTCTGTTGATGGCTATGAGTTGGAGACCTACTTTGTCTTTATTAAGAGCTGTACAAAGTTTTCTTTTAATAAAAATAATTATACTGTAATACTCCTTTATACCCACTACTATATCATAAACATTTTTATTAGCAATAATGGGTTGCATTAATACATTTAATAAAGATTCACCATGGTTCTCCCAGCATTGCTTTATATGTGTACTAGGTAATTCTGATTTTAAATGGTGATGAGATAGTTTATGTGTGCTCTAGCCCAGTGTTAAAAATTGGGCTAATATTGACAAAAGTCTTACCTTTTCTGCCTATGATAGCCAAAAATTAATATTAATTTGATGCCCTTTTATCCCTTACTACCATGTTAATATTTGTCCATTTCTCTCATAACCTTCACACTATGTGTTAACTAAACATTTTTAAAAATGTTTTATGCGTATGAGTGTTTTATTGCATGTAAGTAAGGGCACTCATGTCATATTATGCCCACGGAAGCCAAAAGAGGGTGTCAGAACCCTTGGAACTAGAGTTATAAATGGTTGTTACCTGCCATGTGGGTGCTGGGAACTGAACTCAGGTCCTCTGAAGAGCAGTCAGTGTTCTTAACTGCTGAAACGTCTATCCAGCATCCTAATTAAAATTTAATGATCAACATGTCATTGTTTTTGTTTTAGTTTGCTAATTTTAAAAAAGAAATCACAGGGCTGGAGAGACGGCCTAGTGGTTAAGAGCACCGCCTTTAATCCTAGCACTCAGGAGGCAGAGGCAGGCAGATCTTTGTGAGTTCAAGGCCAGCCTGGTCTACAGAGTGAGTTCCAGGACAGCTGGGGCTACAGGGAGACCCTGTCTCAAAAAGACAANAGTACATTCATACACATAAAAAATAAAAAAATAAATAAAAATAATTCAGATGACTTTATAAAAAAAAGAGAAGTAAAATTGGGGGCTGGAGAGATGGCTCAGCAATTAAGAGCACCGACTGCTCTTGCAGAGGACCTGGGTTCAATTCCCAGCACCCACATGGCGGCTAAGAACTGTCTTTAAGCCGGGCATGGTGATGCATGCCTTTAATCCCAAAACTTGGGAGGCAGAGGCAGGCGGATCTCTGTGAGCTCAAGGCCAGCCTGGTCTACAGAGTGAGTTCCAGGCCAGCTAGGGCTATAGGAAGACTCTGTCTCAAAAAACAAAACAAAAAAAAAAGAAGTAAAATTGGTTCTTAATTGACATATAGCCAATGTAGCATCAAAATTTTAATATGATATAAACAGTCAAAATAAATTAATTAAATTTACATAAGTATGTTTCCTTACTTTTTAAAAATTTTATTTATTTTTTATGTGTATGAATGTACTGTCTGCATGTAGGTTTGTGCACCCGTGTCGTGCCATGCCATGGAGGTCAGAAGAGGGTGTCGGATTCCCCTGGAACTGGAGTTAAATATGGTTCTCAGCTGCCATGTGGGTGCTGGGGATCGAACCTGGGTCCTCTGCAAGAACAGTCAGCGCTCTTAACCACTAGGCTCTCTCTCCAGCTCCATGATACCGACTTTTAATTTATGCTGGGAAGTGCCAAGGATTAAATGTCTGCTTTTAAATAAGAAAAGTGCACTACTATACATGTGAAGTAAATTAAACTGTACGTAGCACTAGGTTGTGAGATCCTTGATACTGATAGGTAAGCAATTAAGGACTGGAAAGCATTACTGCCTGAAATATAAGTTGTTTCTGTTTTCTTCTCTTTGTAAATAAAGTGCAAACAACCACATTTAGAGCTGAATCTTTTGGTATAGACTAATTGTCTTTAGTAAAAGTAGAAGTCCCAAACAGTCCCATATAGCAAAAGGACTTGAAACTCCTTGTGTGTTGTACTTTCATGTAGTGTGAAGCCCACAGATTATCCTTTCCTTGATAGTGACTTAGAGTACCTGATAGCCTGTATTCTATATAATTCTGAGTGGATTTTATTTTCTTTATATCTGACATTTTCATTTCTTGTTCCTCATTCAGAAACACCCAGTTTCTTTGTAATCCTAAAAGACTGTACAAATGTCCTTTGTTTTGTCATCAGTTTTTAGTGATAGTTTGATCTTTTAAAGAAAGGTACCCATGGCTACTCTTAATTTTTGATGATAATGTCACTTTTTTTTCCCTGTAGCTTGCTCAGTTTCGACAAAGAAAAGCCCAGTTTGATGGGCAGAATCCTCCCAAGAAGCAGAAGAAAAAGAGAAAAATCTCAAGCTGTAAACAAGATGTGCATGGCATAAACATTGATCAGCAGAGTGATGAGATGTACATAAATAGTTCTCAGAGGGTAGAATCAGCCATGAATACTGATTCAACTGTAATGAGAACTCTTCCCAGTGGAGAAGTAATAAAGCATGAGCAGGTCTTCTCTGCTGAAGTAAGTGTTATCCACAGTCTCAAACATTATAGTTCTGAGTGGAATGTCGATACAGTGAAAAATTATTAGTACACCATGCAAGTGAATCATGATTTCTGTGTTCTTCAAATTTCAGCATGATGGTAAAGAAACATTTAGAACTAAAATACTTAATAGCCTCTGAATATGTGAATTTCATTTAACATACATGAACACTTACATACATATATGTATAAATAAAAAGTGAAAATAAATTAGGGCCTTATGTGTTAGGATCCCTTGTAACAGGATTTTAGAGACAATCTTATTTTGGTTCTTTCAATCAGTTATTACTTCTTAGGAACACTGTCATAGAACTTAACCATGAATATTGAGTAACATTTTGTAAGAATGAGTGAAAAAGTAGATAGTGATAGTTAATATTTATTGAGTGAAATGGGAAGAACTCTCTGGGTCGCAGGTGTTTCTGTGGGGGGGAGAGAGAACAGTGAAATAGCACTTTTTAATTT
Organism: Rhizomys pruinosus; assembly: GCA_009823505.1. NCBI lineage: Eukaryota > Metazoa > Chordata > Mammalia > Rodentia > Spalacidae > Rhizomys > Rhizomys pruinosus. The sequence goes on from VZQC01004106.1 coordinate 37,085, forward strand.
TATAATTTTATTTACTTTTCTATGTGTATGAATGTACTGTCTGCATGCAGGTTTGTGCACCCGTATCGTGCAATGCGGCGGAGGTCAGAAAAGGGTGTCAGATTCCCCTGGAACTGGAGTCAAAGATGGTTCTTATCTGCCATGTGGGTGCTGGGGATCGAACCTGAGTCCTCTGCAAGAGCAGTCGACACTCCTAACTGCTAGGCCTTCTCTCCAGCCCCGAAATAGCACTTTTGACATTAGAAAATTAGGACTTATTCCTTGATTTTTACCTCCTGCTTCCCACCTGAGAGAAGCTTTGAAAAGCCGGGGCTGGAGAGATGGCCTAGCGGTTGGGAGCACCGATGCGCTTGCAGAGGACCCAGGTTCGATCCCCAGCACCCACATGGCGGCCGAGAGCCGTCTGAAGCTCCAATTCCAGGAGAACTCCAGTTCCAGGGGAATCCGACACCCTCTTCTGACCTCCGCGGCATTGCACGACACAGGTGCACAGACTTGCACGCAGACAGTACATTCATACACATACAGAAATAAATAAAATTAATAAAAATAATCTGGCCTAATTTTTCTAGAAATCTCCTCATTCTTAAGGTGTGAGATGATAGCCCCTAGAGGAATAAGTCCTCTCCCTCTCCATCCTTGCTGCAATAAAACTTGCAGCAGGTCCCCATGGAGAGTCCACTCTCCTAAACAGATGGAGTTAAAAATTAGAACTCATAGCCACAAACAAACACAGAGAGCAAATAAGAGCAGCAAGATCATCCAAGAATAATGCATGTACTGCCAGAATAATGCCTTTCATGGTCAAACCCAGGCAGNTTTTTTTGTCTTTTGAGATATGGTCTTCCTGTAGCCCCATTTGGCCTAGAACTCACTACATAGACCAGGCTGTCCTTGAACTCACAAAGATCCGCCTGCCTCTGCTTCCGGAGTGCTGGGATCAGAAGAAGCATGATCAGAACTATTATGCCTAGTGCAAAGGATATTTTTATATGTAGAAAATTTCCTACAATTATTCTGTAAACATAAATGAAATGTGAAAATCTGAATAATTTGTATTGGATTTTTAGTAGCATTTTATATAGTAGTTTTTTATCATATAGTATGAATAGTGCTTGCTTACTGGTAATGAAATTTTATATATGTTAGGAAAAAAATGGTGTAATTGGAAATTGTTCTTTTCTTTTAGCCAGAAAGCGAAATTTCAACCACAGCAGATGATTATAGTTCAGAGGTAAGATTAACATTTCATAATTTCAAATGTTATAAGAAAAAATGGTATTTATGTCACTAAAATTATTGATTGTTGGTGTTCTACTTCTTACACATTTTTACATGCTTCTATTGTAATTTATAAATACAGTGACCAACAAAATAACAAACAACAATGTAAATGGTTAGAAAATGCCAAAATATATTCTATGCTACTGCTGTGTTTTTTTCTGAATGTTAGCTAAGTTCTTAACTATTCAGTAGTTGTTTTTATTTTTTTTTAAAGCCTTTATTATTTTTTATTATTTTTATCATTTTTTATGTGTATGAATGTACTGTCTGCCTGTAGGTTTGTGCACCCCTGTCATGCACTGCCGCGGAGGTCAGAAGAGGGTGTTGGATTCCCCTGGAACTGGAGTTAAAGACGGTTCTCAGCCGCCATTTGGGTGCTGGGGATCGAACCTGGGTCCTCTGCAAGAGCAGTCGGTGCTCTTAACCACTAGGCCATCTCTCCAGCCTCCAGTAGTTGTCTTTAAATTCGCAGTCTCTGCTTTAGTTTCTGGGAAAGTTTTTGATACTGAATTTCTAGAATGTAAGATCACTGCAAGGTATTCTTTTTTTTAGCACAGTAAAAATTTGGGTGGTTTTGGTCTTTTTGCTACAGGATCTCCCTGTAGCCCCAGCTGGTCTGGAACTTGCTATGTAGATAAGACTGACCTCAATCTTTCAGAGGTCTGCCAACCTCTGCCTCTCAACCACTGTGATTAAAGGTGTGCATCATATGCATAGCTTGTTTTGTTTTTTGAGACAGGGTCTCCCTGTAGCCCCAGCTGGTCTGGAACTTGCTATGTAGATAAGACTGACCTCAATCTTTCAGAGGTCTGCCAACCTCTGCCTCTCAACCACTGTGATTAAAGGTGTGCATCATATGCATAGCTTGTTTTGTTTTTTGAGACAGGGTCTCCCCATATAGCCCTAGCTGGCCTAGAACTTGGCTATGTAGACCAGGCTGGCCTCAATCTCACAGAGATTTGCCTGCCTCTGTCTCCTGAATACTGGGATTAAGGTATAAGCCACTATGCCTGGCTAACACAGTATAAATTTTTAATATTTTGTTTTGAGAAAAGGTTTTCACAAATGCTTGTGTTCCAGTTAACCATATGAACTTGTTTATTGATATTAATGGTGCAGTAATGATCTTAATTTAGGGGCCAAACTATCTTGAAAAACTTTCATTATATGTTAGTGATACTTATATGCCATTTTGTTTTCTTAGTCTTTGAAACATGATTGCTATTTCTTTGGACCATAGTGAGCATGAAATATTCCTTACCCTGAATGTTTCAGTACATTAGTGTATTCCTGAAGTCTCACTTTTTTGCAGGTTTCTGATAGGAAAGAGAACTATTCATGTTCTTAAATTAACACTGTACAGTTTTCTATTAATAATGGGAAGTAGAAACTTTGATACTTAACAACACATAACAATGTTCTTCAAAGCTATAAATATACTTATTAGTGGACTGGTCAGGAAAATAACCAACATTGAATAAATAAATGGGTGTCTGATTCACACTGCATAAAATCGCCTCTGTGGGAAGGATTCATTTAAAATCTCCACTTGTAAAAACCACCAACCAAGAATATTATATCTAAAAAGGGTATTTTTAAATTGGGAGAAATTAAAACATGTAAATCGGTCACTATCACTTATGCCCAGCTTTGTAAGCCAGCAAACCCCTAATATGGAAAAGAGAAAAGAGCAACAAAAGCATACAGACAAGAAAACAATCTACAGAACTATAGGAATCAGCAAAGTGCTCTCAATGGTAGCCCTAAATGTAAATGGTCTTAACTCTGCAGTGAAAAGACACAAATTGACTAATTGTAGAAAACAAAATACAACTGTGAAAAGCATATCTCATTGACAAGGACACACACAGACTAAAAGTGAATGGGTGGGAGACATGTGCCAGGCAAGAAGCTTACAAAAACAAAAATTATTCTATCTGATAATGTGCAGTTCAGACCAAAATTAGAAAGGATAAGGAAGTTTGCTACGTATTAACAAAGCAATGTTAGGTCAGCCCTGCCTTCTAGCACCTGTAATCCTTTGAGTATGCCTGAAGGAGTGAGTGCCCTATAGGAGGAGGAAATGGAAACCTTTAGTCTTTCTGGCAGAAATTATCCAACTCATGTGTTGGATAATCAATACCTTCTTATCCCAAGAAGGAATTTTTTCTTCATTAGTTGATGTCTGATGCTTCTGATATCTTGATCGGGATTCACTATAAGATCCTGACAGTCCTTTCTAATTGAACAGTAGTAAACAACTAAGATTGGCATCTTTCCCTTCTAGTATTTTGGTCAACATAGGCATTGGCACAGCCAAGATTGACGTCATAAATAATTTGGAACTATTGCCAACTGTAGTACTAGAACATTTATGGAAGCTCTTCAGGCTGGTTGCAAACATTTCTATGATTGGGCAGTTTGATTTTGGCTTTTATTATGCCTTTCTGGTGGCAGAGAAAGTGATTGTGATCACAAAACATGATTAACTTGAAGGCCTGCTGGGGATAGTCACTATGCATGTCAACCATAATGAGCCTATGGCTGGGCCGATAGAGTCTTCCTCCATCCTAGAGGCTACCAGACAGATGAAGAGGAGAGGCAGGTCAAAGAAATGAAAAGCTCTTTGCAAGGGTGAGGCAGTTGCTCAGTCAGTGGTATATGTTAAAGGAGCATGAGAACCTGAGCTCAGATCCCCAGCACCTATATAAAAGCCAGTTGTAGCAGCATGCTCCTGTAAATTCAGCACTGGGGAAGCTGAGAAAGAGGATCTCTGTGTCTTGCTGGCCAGTCAGTCTAGCTCAGACAGTGAGCTCTAGGTTCAGTGAGAGACCCTGTGTAAAGTTTCAGGTGGTGAGTGATTGAGGAAGACACCTACATTGACCTCTGGCCTACACGCACGCATGCACGCATACACACACAGGCCTTTGCAGGTCATAGCCTATCCAGTTACCTTTATTTGGAGAACCAATAAGAGGTGAATTGGTGGTGGTAGGCAAAAAGAAAGAAGAAGATGCATTATAAGCACTTAGCCATTTTGAGTAATGATTAGGTCATATGTCTTTTGAATTACTTTTAGATTAAACTAATCATTGTTTATGTCTTTGCCAATAAGGCATTTTTTTCATATGCATAAAAAGACTAGGCAGACTAGGAAGATGCCTTAGTAAAGTGCTTACCATACAAGCCTGAGGACTAAAGATTGAATGCCTAGCACCCACACAAAAATCTGCGTGGAAGCACTTTCACGCAGTGAAAGTGAGGAGTGCTGTGAGGAGGCAGAACCAGCAGGCTCCCTGGGGCTAGCCAGTCTACTTGAATGAATGACTTACAGGTTCATTGAAGGACACACACACACACACACACACACACACACACACACAAGACACAAATGAAAACTTACAAGCAGTATGAAGTTATAATATTTTAAGAAATTGTTTTCATACAGGTAAATGGTTGCAATTTTGTGACGAAAACAAGAAAACCTACAAATTTATTAATGGTATAGTATTTAAGACTATGTATGATACAGTTTCATACTATTTAAAACCATCTGACTCACTAACAGACCTTTTTCCTGCATGTACTACTTTCTCTGTGTGATTTCTAAATGCTTTCAGCATTTAACAAAACAGTTATCCCCTTTTAACAGTTGTAACAAAACTTACAGAATTTTTTTAAATTTATGCTCTTAAGGAATATATCTCATTAATAACAAGACAGGTTGCCATACTAACACACTTCCAGGGGATGGGAGTGTTTTAAAATGGACTTTGCTGTAGAATTCTAAATTTAATCCTTCTCTCTGAGGAATGCATGTTACTACAGAATTATTAACAATCTTGGCTTGTTTAGGAAGAAGAATTTGGAATTGAGGATTCTTACTCTGAAAGAGGTGCACAGTACAGTCAGACCCACCTGGAAATGATGGAAAATGAATTGGCTGGGAAACAGCATGAGATTGAAGAGCTAACTCAAGAACTGGAAGGAATGAGGGCCGCCTACGGGACCGAAGGGCTGCAGCAGGTAGCTTCACCTCCGTGGCTGGGGCTTGCTACCGCAAAACAGCTAGGGAGCGTGGATGATAGTACGTGCATGAATGAGGGCCGCCTGTGGGACGGAAGGGCTGTAGCAGGTAGCTTCGTCTCCATGGCTGGGGCTTACTACCACAAAACAGCTAGGGAGCGTGGATGATAGTACGTGCATTTGCTCTGTGCACCCATGTCATGCAAGTATAGTGCTTTTAAATACTAACTTAAGGCCATCATTTTTCTTGTTTGTAGCATAAACAAGCCCATTTACAATGAGATTCCTGGGACACAACTAAGATATGTGGACTATATGGAGTAGCTAGAGTAAAATGAAGACAGTTATTTTTCTAATCAGCCTGAGAGAATATGGTGTAAAATAAACCACAAGAAATTGCAACTTAAACCATTTAGTGTCAGCAAGTCCTTGAACATAATCTCTCTGGTCAGAGTGACATCTGTTGTGCAGGGAAGTTATGATGAAATCAAGATGAAGTGGGACACTGGTAAACATGACAGAAGATGTTTCCATTTCCTCTTCAAAAGCTGGCTGGGATTAAATGTCTATTGGTGTTACCTAGGAACAAATTGTGGTACTCTAAAATATAAAGGCACTTTGTTCTTCTACAAGTAAATATATAGAAAACCCAAACCAAATATATTTTCTTTACTACAGGTAATTTTTTTTATTTTGGTGTAAAACTAATTTTGACAGGGCAGTAGCTTTCAAATATGGAAGCTTGTTTAAAAATTGTAAGAGTTCAACTTCCACATGGAGAATATTGAGAAAGACTGAGAAAGAGATGAAAAGCATGTTTGGAAGAATGCATGAACTCTGGTGGGGTGGGGCGATAGGGTGGGGGACATGAATCTAGATTTGATAAAAAAAATAAAAATATATAAAAAAAAATAAAAAAACATTAAAAAAATTGTAAGAGTTTGCTAGTGTGGTATGAATCTCATATTTTGAAGAACAGTCATCTGTAATAATACATTTTGAAAAATAATAAACCTAGCACTTACAGTTTTCACTGGTTTCCCTTAGTTACAAGAATTTGAAGCAGCCATTAAACAGAGAGATGGAATCATAACTCAGCTCACTGCCAACTTACAGCAGGCAAGAAGAGAGAAGGATGAGACGATGAGAGAGTTTTTAGAATTGACAGAACAAAGTCAAAAATTACAGATTCAGTTTCAACATGTAAGTATTATAAGTAGAACAGAATTTACTGGTTTGCTTAGTAATGAATTTTTTTTTCACTGTTCAGAACAAATAAAAACTGATTACAGTGCCACTAGTTTCTTTTATATTAGAAAACTGGTGAATTTATGTTGTTAGGTTAACCAATAATTAATTCATATCTGTAGAGTGGTATCCTACTATTATTTAAATGGAACTTCCTTATCTCTACCATCTCTCTTTTGAAATTTTTTTTAATGTGTATAAGTGTATTGTTGGGCCGGGCGTGGTGGTGCACGCTTTTAATCCTAGCACTTGGGAGGCAGAGGCAGGCGGATCTTTGTGAGTTCAAGCCCAGCCTGGTCTACAGAGTGAGTTCCAGGACAGCTGGAGCTACAGGGAGACCCTGTCTCTAAAAGACAAAAAAATAAAATAAAATAAGTGTATTGCTGGCATGTATGTGAGTGCACTCATGTCTTGCAATGCCTGCAGAGGTCAGAAGAGGGCGTCATATTCCCTCTTAGAACAGTTATTAGCTGCCATGTGGGTCCTGCGATTCAAACCCAGGTCCTCTGCAAGAGCAACCAGTGCTCTTAACCACTGAGCCATCTCTCCAGCCATCTATTTTGAAATCTTACAGAATCCTATGAGGCTGATTAGATTTTTCCAGGAATTATTCTGTAGTTGCATCCTACAATCCCAGTATGATTTTAGTTAGATTCTAAAAGGGTAACTGAACCTAATATATTCCATTTAAAGTAGTGCTTCAGAAGTCAAATTGTATTGATCAGGTTGTGATAGCAAGTAACAGAAAATAATTCGAAGTATCTTAAGCCAAAGAGAGTTTAATATACCCACACATGTCTTAACACAGTTAAAGGGCAGAAATATAATCCGACCTCTCAAAAAGATTGGAGCTAGAGTATGGAACGTCACCAGTTGTCCAGGAAGTACTTCCATGCACTACTCCCTAGGCATGTCTGCACTAGACCTGCCTTCTATCTTTTGTGCAAAGGATAATTTACTTGGTTTATCAGTCATAACAGTATCTGCTTTGTTGAAATCACATGCTCATGAAATGAGCAGAGGGCACAGAGAGCCAGTGTTGGCTGAGTAATCCCCAAAGCGGTCTAATTCTCTAACATAGTCATTTCATGATTTACTAATGTTGAGATTTCTTTCTATTTTCAAGTTACAGGCTAGTGAAACTCTGAGAAACAGCACTCACAGTAACACAGCTGCAGATTTAATGCAAGCCAAGCAACAGCTCCTCACTCATCAGCAGCAGCTGGAGGAGCAGGACCATCTGTTAGAAGATTACCAAAAAAAGAAGGAGGACTTCAAAATGCAAATTAGTTCCTTACAGGAGAAAATTAAAGTGTATGAAATGGTAAGGAAGTCAACTGACTTGTAGTAATTTTGTAAATAAATGTTCTGGTTCATATTTCTTTTTTCTTATGCACATGAATTATAAATTTTTATAATTAAGACAAACTGTTTGAATATATAATTTATTTCAAAATCAATTGAGAATCTCACAGTAATATAGTTTTTAACATACTATTATCCTTAAAAGCAAAGTGTATTTTAACCTGAATTCTCAGAAGAACATAAATTTATAACTAGAATTTCCTTTCTTTTCTCATCTGAAATTATCACCACTTATTTTAGGTATGATTCTGAAATTCTAAAAATATTTTTGTAACAAAATGAAAGTGTGTGAATTTAATTAGAAAAAGTAAATCTAATTGATTCTTTTTATTCATGCAGGTTGCGTTCTATTTGGAAACATTTAGCATATAAGTGCTTTTTGGGACAGAGGATGGCATTATGTACCACATAGATTATAATTTTAAATCTTAAAAACAATTCATCTTGATAAATTCTACATTTGTTGAATTTTCAAACAAGAAATCAAAGTTCAAAAGTGATTTGTTTCAGGCTGCTCTAAGTTGGGATTCAAACCTTGTGCTGCTGAGCAGAAGACAGAGAACTTGCACCACAGTGCACAGTGCACTGCCCCCTGCTGTCACCTACTCTGGCCTGTCCCTGTGAGAGCTGAAGCAAGGCAGACTGTGTCCACATGGTTTGGTTGTAGCTTAAAGCATGTGTCTAGCTATTAATATTGAATCGAAGAAGCAAGTAGGAGAATTTAAAAATATGGAATCTGTGAGTAATGAGGATGAATTGTCCTTGGACAGCACATTTTATAAGCTTAGGAGGCTTTTTATACAGGAAATTACCAAAGCAAAAATATTCCTTGGAGATCTGGAAGGGATGGCACACACCTGTAATCTGCATAGTCAGGAGTAAAAGAAGGCCTGAGAATCAGGAGTTCATAAGTCCACATGGCCTGTATGAGACTCTATCTCAAAAACAAAACAAAATGACAACAGATAAACTCAGAGGCCTGACGACTCAGCCAATAATGTGCTTGCCACACAAGCATGAGTACCTTAGTTTGGATCCCCATTACCCATAAAAAGCTCAGCACCAGTGTTGAGGGGACAGAGACAGGAGAATCCCTAGAGCTCAGAGAATCCCTAGACTGCAGCCAGTCTAGCTGAGTTGGCTTAATGAGAGCACTTGTCTCAAAAAAGTAAGTGGAAAGTGATTGAAGAAGACACCTGTATCAACTTTTGGCCTCCACATGCATCTGCACTCTTACAGACCAAACACATACAAACGCATACACCACATACAATGATTACTATTTGGGTAATAAAATTATTCACTAGCATTTATTGACTTTTATTTTTAAAACATTTTCTTTATTTTTTGTGTATGAACGCATTGCCTGCATGTATGTGAGTGCACCCATGTGAAATGCCCGCAGACGTCAGAAGAGGGTGTCAGATCCCCTGGAACTGGAGTTCTGACAGTTGTTAGATACCATATAGGTGCTGGGATTCAAACTTGGGTCTTCTGTAAGAGCATCCAGTGGTCTTAACCACTGAACCATCTCTCCAGCCCCTGGCTAGCATTTACTAAGTGACCTATTCCATAACTGGCAGCATTCATAGCATTTTACACATGTTAATACACCGCATCAGCGCTATAGCCCTGTGAAATAGATACACCGTTACTGCATCCATTGTAAATGAGGGCACTAAGACAAAATAAAAAATTGTCTGTGTACACAGTTCATGAGATGTTGGAGCTGATTCCAAACTGCAGTTGTCTGACTCTAGAGAGACTACTCTTTACCAAACCAGAAAATGTTCAAATTGCCAATACTAAAATTGTGAAAAGAGCATTCTTCATGACTTAGATAATTTTTAAATTATGCATATGTTTGGTGCCCCTGTAAGAGATAAAATGATACTTAAAATGTGCCCTTTCCTTCACTGAACCCATGGTTTAGTAGGACAGATGCACCAGACACTTAAGGCACCAAAAAATACAGATAAATACGTGTTTTATTTATTTTTTTGCTTTTTCGAGACAGGGTCTCCCTGTAGCCCCAGCTGTCCTGGAATTCACTCTGTAGACCAGGCTGGCCTGGTAGACCTGTCTCTGCCTCCCAAGTGCTAGGTTTAAAGGCGTGCGCCACCACGCCCGGCTATAAATAGGTGTTTTTAAAATTCTCTGTAGGTCTTACCTCAAGTGGGAAGAGACTGAGGGTAAACCTTAGCTGGGGAATGATATTTGAGGTAGGTCTGTTCTATAAGTTGGGATAATCCAGTTTTTAATTATATTTTGCTTCCCTAGCAATAATGGCATGATGTACTGCATGTAGTAGCTACTCAGTACTTACTTAGTAGATGAGTGAATAGTGAGTCTTGCCAGGGGTAAGAACAGAACAATAGTCTCAGCCTAGGTAGATGCATCTAGATGTTTAATTGTATTCAATAGGTAGTATATATATATATATATGTGTGTGTGTGTGTGTGTGTGTGTGTGTGTGTGTGTGTATAACATGTTATATATGTATATAACATGAAATTAATTAAAATTGGAATAATTCTTTTTTAGTAGGGATAATTACCTTTGCTTATTTGAAGGTTAATAAGAATACTTCAATTTTATTTTTAATACCTATGTATTTAAATTTCTCATTAAAAATTAATCAGAGCTGGAGAGATGGCTCATTGATTAAGAGCACTGGCTACTCTTGCAGAGGACCTGGATTCAGTTACCATCACCCACATGGCAGCAACAACCATCAGTAAGTCCAGGTCCAGGGAACCCAGTGCCCTTCTCTGGACTTTGGGGGCATTGTATGTGTGGATGCACTTATGAGCAGGCAAATATTCATACACATAAAGTAATAATAAAATGAAAAATCAATCCCTGTGAGTAGTTGTATCAGAGCAGTTAAGGAACTGAGGCATTTGGGTCACAGTTGAAACTGTTCTGGTCCCCAAAGGCTCATTTGCACTGTCCCAGTCCTCCAGACTTTCCACAGTACAGTACTCATGGCCAGGAAGTATATTTTTCTCTCTTTTTCAAGTATATTTAAAAGAAAAATAGATTATATCCCCAACCACAAGGCTATCATGTTTGTAACACACTGAGATGTTTAAATGATACATTTTGAAATAAATAATACTAAAACATCGATTTGTAGTGCTTAAAAATTTAATTATTGTTGGCTGTTTATAATGATATGAGTTGAACAATTTTGAATTGATATGTTTTATGAGGGAGTCCAGTTCCCCTGTTGTTCCAACAATTTTCACTCTGTTACTTAACGTTAACAGAGGTTAACTCTCATGAACTGATACAATTTTTTTTTTTTTCTTTTTGAGAGACAGGCTATAGCCCCAGCAGGCCTGGAACTCACTGTGTAGATCAGGGTGGCTTCTCATCTCACAGATACCATGCCTGCCTCTGCTTCCTGAGTTCTGGATTAAAGGTATACACCACCAGAAAAAAAAAAAAAAAAAAAAGTATACACACCAAGAAAAAACAAGTTAAACCCGTCTTTTTTTTTTTTTTTGGTCTTTTTTTAGGGGGAAAGACGGGTCTCTCTGTAGCCCTAGCATGTCCTGGGAACTCAACTAGTGTAGAAGGCGAGTTGGACCTATTGAACTCAGCAGAGAATTGAAACCTGCCGCGCTCTGCCTGAGTGCGGAGGGATTAAAGGTGTGCACGCACCATGCGCCAGCCACACCAAGGTCCATTTTTTATGAATCTAATAAACATGTTGTAGATTTTTTCTGAATATATATTTATGGTTATTCTATGTATGACATGAGAATTAGAATTAAGTCATGTGCTTGTATAATGATTATCTTTTTACCGCGCTACAAGCCATATTTTATGAGAGAAAAAGGGAATAAAATGTTTATCTTTACTAGTTTATGGAATTAATGGAACAAATTTGATTTGTACAATTATAGTCGCAACATGATGCGAAAAGCATGAAGGCACCATGTGGTAAGCACAGAGATGAGTGTGAGAGGCTCAGACTAGAGGCTGCAATACGACATTGTGGTGCAGAAATTAGAGAAAGCAAGTCAGCCACGTGGTAAGCACAATTAGAGTGTGTAGGCTCAGCACATATGTGACATTGGCTGCAATATGTGGTCACAAGACGAAGTCAGATGTTTGTTCCGGGTTGAGGCTATCATGATAAGTAGTCCCTCGGCACAATATAAATAAACTCAGAGAACAAATCCAAAAGCGAACAATACATCTGGTTTGTAATTTGTAGATCTAGGAAAGTTTTGTTTTCTGATCTTTTTTAGGCGGAACCCAGGATCTCCTGACTATACTGCCCCAACTGGTGCCTGGAACGTACTCTATGTAGACCAGCGCATAGCCTTGGAACTGAAAAATAAAAAAGAATACCTGTGGCTGGAGAGATGGGCCTAGCCGGTTACGACGGCCCGACACGCTCTTACAGAGGACCCGGGTTCGATCCCCAAGCACCCGACATGCGGCCGAGAGCCGTCTGATGAACTCCATATTCCAGGAAGAACTCCAGTTCCAGGGAATCCGAGACCTCTTCTGACCTCCGCGGCATCACGACACGGGTGCACAAACCTGCAGTGCAGACAGTACATTGATACATACCGAAATAAATAAAATAAAAATTAAATAAAAAAAAAAAAATCATACGCATGCCTCGTCTCTCCCGAGTGCTGGGATGTAAAGGTTGCACCACCATGTTCTGGACAAAGAAAATCTCATATTTTGTTTTTATTTATTTATTTATTAATTCATTTTTGCTTTAGGAAATTTCATTTTAAAAATACTTTATTATTTTTATTTTATGTATATGAGTGTATTGCGTGCATGTGTGCAAGTGCACCTGTGTTGTACACCACTACGCAGAGATCAGAAGATGGCATCAGATTCCCCTGGAACTGGAGTTAAGGACCATTCTTAGATGCCAGGCGGGTGCTGGGAATTGAACCCAGATCTTTCACAAGAACAATTCTCTTAACCAACTAAATCATGTCTCCAACCCCCCCAAAATCTCATTTTAAAAATTATATCTGGGCTAGAACTTGTATTGATATCAGAAACCTGTCACCCCCCACGGATGGTGGGGCTGTAGGTGTGTTGGCACGAACAGCCTGCAGATAGTTTTGCATGAAGGATGCTTACTCATGATTATCACTTATAGCTAAAATGAAAAAAAAAAAAAAAGACTGAGTGAAAGACGCAGGACATTATGGCAGGATGCATGATCTTGGATGGGTGGGGTGGGGGGGAGGGAAAGGGTAAGCCTAACTGAATAAAAAATGTATGAAATTGCAAAAGATCAAATAAAAATTATTTAAAAAAAAAATCTCCAAAAAAAAAAAAAATATTATCTGCTGGGCGTGGTGGCGCACGCCTTTAATCCAGCACTCAGGGGCAGAGGCAGGTGTTCTCTGTGGTTCATGGCCAGCTGGTCTACAAAGCGAGCTCCAGGCGCACAGGACTAAAGGGAGACCTGTTCAAAAATAGAAAAAAAAAAATATCTGAGATATGTATATCGAAGATAAGCTCAGATTTCCAAGTTCCTGAGGCTGAAAAGCCCAAATATTAATTTGCAGTTGTAAATAATGACCATAGTGAACTGTGTATTGCAGATCCATTGGGTTTTCTCTCCGTGACAGATGAACTTAAAAAGCCAAATACTAATGAAGTTGTTTAGCGAGAAGTTGAGGTAGTTTCAGGCTGAGATGAGCTAATGTATACAGGGAGCTTCTTTCTTGCCTATTGGCTGAAATTCTTAAGTGCTGTTGAGTAAATGTTCCCAACTTTACTTTTTTTTGTTGTGGTTCCTTTCAAGACAGAGTCTCCCTGTAACTCCAGCTGGCCTGGAACTCACTACATAGACCAGTCTGGTCTTGAACTCACAGACATCTGACTGCTTCTGCCTCCCTAGTGCTAGGATTAAAGGTGTGTGCCACCACCCCTGGCCCAACTTGATTTTTTATGTTCAGTTTATTGAGTATGATTGGATCATCTCTGTGCTCCAGTGGCCCCTCTGCCCCTCTGTCCTCTCTGGATTTGTGTGTTTGGATTACAGGTATGCATCACCATGCCTAGCTCTTGTATGCTTTTTCTAGAGGTACCATAATTCTTTTTTTTTTTTTTTAATTTTATTTATTTCTGTATGTGTTCAATGTACGTCTGCATGCAGGTCTGTGCACCCGTGTGTGCAATGCCGCGGATGTCAGAAGAGCGTGTTGCTCGATTCCCCTGGAGCTGGAGTTCTCCTGGAATTGGAGTTTCAGACGGCTCTCGGCCGCCATGTGGGTGCTGGGGATCGAACCCGGGTCCTCTGTAAGAGCGGCCGGCGCTCTTAACCGCTAGGCCATCTCTCCAGCCTCATGTACCATAATTCTTAAAGGATGATGACCTAGGTCTTTCACAGAGTGCACTTAAATGAAGCACGGCATAGTGTTTCCCTCAGAGGGCTTTTGACTTTCTAGGCTTCGACATTTTTTCTTTAGCGTTGTAAATACATTCAGAGTGCCTTTAAGTCAAATCTGCCAGAAAGTTTGTCTCTTTTAAAGTTATTTTATTCATCTGCCTATAATAAATCTGACCAGGGGCTGGAGAGATAGCCTAGCTGTTAGGAGCACCGACTGCTCTTGCAGAGGACCTGGGTTCGATTCCCAGCACCCACATGGTGGCTGAGAACCATCTGTAACTCAAATTCCAGGAGAACTCCAGCTCCAGGGGAATCCGAGACCCTCTTCTGACCTCTGCGGCATTGCACGGCACGGGCGCACAAACCTGCATGCAGACAGTACATTCATACACATAAATAAATAAAATAAAAAAAGAAACTTTAAAAAAAAGTAAATAAATCTGACCAATTCTGTAGATGTTATTCCTTTCTTGTATTTGGGTCTATAGCCTTTATTTACAGAGATAACTAAATAACTGACCCCAAACTGCCCAGGCTTCTGCTTGACTTACTATTCTGATATAATTGTGCTAATGAATATGCCTTAGTGTGCCTGTCTAGGCTTATAGTTATGTTAATTTGAAAAATCTACAATGCTTTAGCTATGATTTAATTTTTTATAATTATTATGTTTATTTACTTTTGTCTGTATGTGTGTTGGGTGTGCAACCACCATGGTGCATACATACAGAAGTCAGAGGACAACTTGGGGGAGTCAGTTCTCTTCTTCTACCACACAGGTCCTAGAGATTGAACTGAGATCATCAAGCTTGGCATCAGGCCATTTTACCCACTGAGTGGTGGTTTTTTTTTTTTTTTTTTTTTTTTTTTGTGTGTGTGTGTGTGTGTGTGTGTGTGTGTGTGTGTGTGTGTGTGTGGTTTGGGGCAATACTGAGACTAGAACCCAGAGCCTCACATATGCTAAGTAAATCAAACTGGGTTTTTTCATTTAACATTTTAATCATAGCAAATATAGGCAAAGTTGCTTCTTCCCAAGAAAGTAAAAACTTGTACTGTGTGTTCATTAGTAGTATCTGGCTATTTAAGTCCAAGCATCATCATGGGAAAATCCCCCCCCCTCCCCGGGTGTGTGTGTGTGTGTGCCAAGCCAATACTTCCTTTCTATAGAAAGGCAACTTTTGTCTCTCTTTAGTAATGAAATTAAGCAACAGACATTACTAGAAGCTCTTATGTTTTCTTTCTTTCTTTCTAAAGGAACAAGATAAAAAAGTAGAAAACTCAAATAAAAAAGAAATACAGGAAAAAGAGGCAATCATTGAAGCATTGAATACAAAAATAATAGAAGAAGAAAAAAAAACTCTCGAGCTAAAGGATAAAGTAACAGCTACCAATAAATTATTAAGAGAATTACAAGAACAGGTTGCAGAAAAGGACCAAGAGATAAGAAATATGAAATTAGAGCTGACTAATTCTAAGCAAAAGGAAAGACAATGTTCTGAAGAAATTAAACAGTTAATGGGGACAGTTGAAGAACTTCAGAAGAGGAATCATAAAGATAGCCAACTTGAAATTGGCACAGTGCAAAGAAAGGAACAAGAAACACAAAGAAAATTAGAACAGCTCCAAGCAGAGCTAGATGAGATGTACGGGCGGCAGATAGTACAAATGAAACAAGAATTAATAAAGCAGCACATGTCACAGATAGAAGAGCTCAAATTACAACATAAAGGAGAAATGGAGAATGCTTTAAAGTCATACTCAGATATTACAGTTAATGAAGATCAGATAAAGCTAATGAATGTGGCAATAAACGAACTGAATATAAGATTACAAGATACCAATTCTGAGAAGGAAAAACTCAAGGAAGAACTAGGAGTCATTTCAGGAGAAAAGTCTGCTCTATTCAGACAGCTTGAAGACCTTTTTGAGGAATTAAGTTTTTTAAGAGACCAGATTCAGAGAGCGAGACAGACAGTAGCTGAACAAGAAAGTAAACTGAGTGAAGCTCACAAGTCCCTCAGTGCTGTAGAAGATTTGAAGGCTGAGATTGTTTCTGCGTCTGAATCCAGGAAGGAACTCGAGTTAAAACATGAAGCAGAAGTTACAAATTATAAGATTAAACTTGAAATGCTAGAAAAAGAAAAGAATGCTGTATTAGACAGAATGGCTGAATCACAAGAGGCTGAATTAGAGAGACTGAGAACCCAGCTCCTATTTAGTCATGAGGAAGAACTTTCCAAACTAAAGGAAGATTTAGAAATTGAACATCGAATAAATATTGAAAAGCTTAAAGATAATTTGGGCATTCATTATAAGCAGCAGATAGATGGCTTACAGAATGAAATGAGTCAAAAGATAGAAACAATGCAGTTTGAAAAAGACAATTTGATAACAAAGCAGAATCAATTAATTTTGGAAATTTCAAAGCTAAAAGATTTACAAGAATCCCTTGTGAATTCAAAATCAGAGGAAATGACTCTTCAGATCAATGAACTTCAAAAAGAAATTGAAATACTCAGACAAGAAGAAAAAGAAAAGGGTACGCTTGAACAGGAAGTTCAAGAATTACAACTTAAAACTGAATTATTGGAGAAACAAATGAAGGAAAAAGAGAATGACCTTCAAGAAAAATATGCACAGCTTGAAGCAGAAAATTACATTCTTAAAGATGAGAAGAAAGCTCTTGAAGACATGTTGAAAGTTTATACTCCTATAGGCCAGAAAGAAATATTGACAGCGTTAGATCCTAGTAAGTCCAAATCCAAAGACCATGGTTGGCAAAAAGAAACAGAGATGCTCACAAAGGAAAATCAGGAACTCAAACAGCAATGTATTCATCTAAAAGAAGAAATTGAAAAGCAGAGGAATACATTTTCATTTGCTGAAAAGAACTTTGAAGTTAACTACCAAGAGTTACAGGAAGAGTATGCTTGCCTTCTCAAAGTAAAAGATGAGTTAGAAGACAGTAAAACTAAGCAAGAATTAGAGTATGAAAGTAAACTTAAAGCACTTAGTGAAGAGCTTCATTTACAGAGAGTAAATCCAATGATGGTGAAAGTGAAAAGCTCTGTCTTTGATGATGACAAAACTTTTGTGTTGGAGCCATTAGAAATTGGTGAGGTTGTTGAGAAAGATACAACAGAACTTATGGAAAAACTTGAAGTAACTAAGCGAGAAAAATTAGAACTGTCAGAAAAGCTATCTGGTCTTTCTGAGCAATTAAAACAGACACATGATCAGGTTAATTTTCTAAGTGAAGAAGTTAAATCCTTAAAGCAAGATAAGGAACAGCTTTCACTCAGATGTAGAGAACTAGAAACCCTGACTAACTGTATTAGAACAGAATATATAAATGAGCATGATGTTCAATTAAGCTCTTTAAAAGATGGAATTCTGCCCATGGCAAGCAGGGGTTCTAGAGGATCTGTTTATAAAATCAGTAAAGATTTGGATGAAGAATCAAAAATAATAAGAGAAGGTAAAATTCCCTTTGACAATATGACCATTATGAAAGAATGTGAGGAAGAACTTTCACAAACAGTAACAAATGAATCCTTGCTGGGGACAGCTGAACCACGTGAAAATGAAAAACTCCAGCAGGAGCTTCGTGTACTTAAATCAGAACAGGTATGCTCACTTATTTATGGAAAAGTATAGTGAAATGTATATTTCACATTATAAAAGTTTTCATTTTCATAAAACATGAATCCACTTGCTTAGCAGGGAATGAAAGTGAACCTGTAATTACATTACAAGTTCATGTGATTCTCATTTGAACCTATCAGTTATCATTTACCATTTTTCCTTTATTATTGCTGCTTCTCTTTAATCTTTTATATATACTGCTCAGAAAATAAGCCAAGCTAATTTGAAAGACTAGTGTTTAAGGGAGAAATTTAGTTTTATTAATTTTATGTTGTAATAGTTTTGTACCAAACTCAAAGATGTGGAGTTATTTCATACTTGTGTTTTACAGTATGAAATGTCATCTTCAATTAGAATTTAATAATTATAAATTAACTGTTGAAATTTTTATTACTCTACATATTGTTTAGTGGTTAAGAAATTATATTTCCGGGGCTGGAGAGATGGCCTAGCGGTTAAGAGCGCCGACTGCTCTTACAGAGGACCCAGGTTCCATCCCCAGCACCCACATGGTGGCTGAGAACTGTCTGTAACTCCAATTCCAGGGGAATCCGACACCCTCTTCTGACCTCCGCGGCATTGCACGACACAGGTGCACAGACCTACATGCAGACAGTACATTCATACACATAAATAAATAAAAATAAAATAAAAAAAAAGAAATTATATTTCCTAGTGGAAGGGGTTAAGGCCTAGTGCTTTCTGAGTCTTATACCTAAATGAGAAAAAACTATTAACTCTCAATATAAGTAAAGGATTTTAAAAATACATACAATGAGTGTTCTAGTTTAATTTTGTGCTATGATAAAACACTCTGAGGAGGAATAGTTAACTTTATTTTATGGGAGGAAGATATTTATTTGGCTTACACTTCCAGATCACAGTCTACTTGAAGGAAATCAGGGCAAGAACTAAGTAGGAACTTGAAACAGAAACCATGGAGCAATGCTCCATGCTGTCTTGTTCTTAGGTCAGGTTTAGCTAGCTTTTTTATATAGCACAGGACTACCTGTCCAGAGAGTGGTTCCCCCACAGTGCACTGAACCCTCCCACATCAGTTTCCAATCAAGGCAGTCCCCCCACAGACATGCCCACTGGCCAATATGGTCTAGGTAATCCCTCATGACTCCCTTCTTAAATGACTCCCGGCTATATTCACATATGACTATGTCAAATTGACAATTAAAACTAATTAATCTGGTCTACATAGCAATTTCCTCACCATTTGGGGCTATAGGGAGACCCTCGTCCCCCCCAAAATGCTAATGCTAATTAGCTATTAATAAGGAATCATTGATAATCATTATATTTGTTAAGTGCTAATACCTGAAATATCAGGAAAACTTTAGTTGGTTGTCCACAGTATAATAATGCTAACATTTTATGTGTTGTTGTTTTACATTGTAATTGAATTGTTGTGTATTTCATACAGAACATCTTAGTCATCTTTTTATACCCTTCCTCACTTGCACCCTCCCATAACCCCCTCCACTGGATTTCATGCATTCCATCATTTAGGTTAAGGCCTATCAAGTCAAGTTAGTGTCCCCAGATGTCCCTTGGTGCAAGTTTATCCACTGAGGTCTACTCAGCCGATCTTCTTTAAGAAGATCAGCTCTTTCTCACCCAGCAATAGTCAGCTATTGCTGACTTTGGCTAAGATTTGTGCCTGCTGCCCATTTCCCCAGTTATAAGCTTGGTTTTTTTTTTTTTTTTTTTTTTTTTTGCCTTTTTGAGACAGGGTCTCCCTGATAAGCTTGGTTTTTAATCTGCTTCAATTTTATATGTTTCTAATTTAGTGGGCCGTGTATTCATTGAATCTCTTACCATATTTGAGTGTAATGGTGAAGAAGAGATAAGATTCCTAGTCTCGAGAAACATATATTCAAAGGAGGGTGGCAGGTGATAAGTGAGGAAACAAGGAGAGTAGTTAGAAATAGAGATCAGGCACTCAGGAGGCAGAGGCAGGTGGATCTCTGTGCGTTCTAGGCCAGCCTGGTCTACAGAATGAGTTCCAGGCCAGCTGGGGCTGTAGGGAGACCCTGTCTCAAATAAAATAAAATAAAATAAAATAAATAGAGATCAGATCTGTGAAGGAATGAAACAGTAATGTGATAGAGAATGCTGGGCAGTGGCAATATTAAACAGTGATCAGGAACAGTTTCTATATCACAGGGAGGAGCCTACCATTGGAAATTACAGTAGATTTTAAGATGTGGATGAGCTTGAGAAATAGAATGAAGGCCTATGTAGTTGAATTTGAAAGAGGGGCCAAAGGAGTAAAGGAGAGTTTGAGAAGGAAGAGAATAATATTAAGAAAGCCTAACAGACTGTGTGAGATGTTTAGATTTCATATAGAAGGAAACCACTGGGAAGGTTTGTCTTTATTTCTGATGATTTATATTCATATTTATGATCTCACATATAGAGAAACTTAACTTTTGTAATAACCTGAATGGAGTGAAGGAATTTAAATTGCTTAACTAAGACTGTGTTAAATGTGGAATATTTCAAAAGGACAATGCGTGGTAACTACCCCTAAAAGTCTCAAATATCATTTAAATTAAAATATCATTAATAGGATAAGATATGATTTCCCATTCAACTTTAGCTTTCATAATGTAAAAAAATTTTAGGTGAGAATTTTTCTTTAGTAAAACAAGTTCATCCTGGCATGGTGATGCATGTCTTTAAATCCCAGCATATGGCTCTCTGTGAGATCCAGGCCAGCTTGGTCTATATAGCAGGTTCCAGAACAGCTAGTTGGGGGCTACATGAAGACCCTTCCTCAAAAAAGAAAAAAGAAAAAAAAAGGAGAAAAAGATAATTTCAATTATATTCTTTTTTTTTTTCTTCCTAGCTGCAGTAAAATTTTAAATCAGGCATAAATGTGGTGGTTTGAATGAGTGTCCCCCATAGGCTTTAAGTATTCAGACATTTTGTCTCCAGTTGGTGGCACTGTTCTTGGAGGTCTTAGAAGGTGTGGCCATGCTAGAGGAAGTACGTTATTGGGGGCAGGCTTAGTGAGTTTAACAAGCCTTGCTGTCTCCAGTCGCTCTCTCTCTGCTTCCTGTGCTCATTGCAAGATGTGACCCTCGGCTTGCTGCTCCAGCTCCAGCTGCCATGCCTCCCGCCACAATGGACTCTAATTCCCTGGAACCGTCAATCGTAAGCTCAAATAAACTCTTCCTTTTATAAGTTCCTTTGGTCATGGCGTTTTATCACAGCAACAGAAAAGTGACTAATACAGTAAAACACCATCTTTTTTTCCTGGTGGGTATAATTTCCCCGCTACGAACCAATAGAAAGCTAACTATAGTTACCAAGCTTACTGGTTCATTAATAAATTATTTTCTCTTAACCAGCAGTTTTAGTTATTGATGTAGTACTTAAGCTAAGAAAACCATAGAGTAGTACAGTCAGGGCATATCATTTACAAGAAGTAAATGTCTCACAATTCAGGGAAAATGTTTACATTATGAAGTTTTCAAAAAGGTCTGTCATTTTATTTTTAAACCTTATGTTACATTTTGTGCATTTGCGCACCCACACTGAGCACATACCACAGGATGGTGCGGTGGTTAGAGGGCAATTTCAGGTGTAGTTTTTCTCCTTCCATCATATGGGTCCCAGGAATCAAAATCAGGTCATCAGGCTTGGTGGCAACTGCCTTTACCTGCAGGCCAGACAGGATCTTCCCTGTAGCCTCAGCTAGCCTGGAACTCATTATGTAGACCAGGCTGGCCTTGAACTCACAGAGATCTGCCTGCCTCTGCTTCCCAAGTGCTGGGATCAAAGGTATGCACCATCATACGGTTACTCTTAAGTTTTTAGAGGAACCTCCATACTGGTTTTTTTTTTTTCATTTCTTTTTATTTTTCATTTTATGTGTATGAGTGTACTGTCTGCATGTAAGTAGGTGCACCCGTGCTATGCAGTGCTGCAGAGGTCAGAGGAGGGCATCGGATTCCCCTCGAACTGGAGTTAAGATGGTCCTTAGCTGCCATATGGGTGCTGGGAAGCGAACCCAGATCCTCTGAAAGAGCAGTGGGTGCTCTTAACCACTGAGCCAATTCTCCAGCCCTTTCCATACTGTTTTTCAAAATAGACATACTAATTTACAATAGCACAAACAATGCACAAGGTTTACCTTTCTAAAGAGCTTTTTTAAAAAAATAGGCTGAATATAATTTGTGTTCTAGAAAGACGATTTTTTGATCTTCATAATCGCCTGGCAAAGTTTTAGTCACTCATTGTAATGAGGTATTTTCCCCATTCACACTGAAGAGTCCAAGGAACATTTGCTGTTGGACCTAGTTTCCATGTGTTCAAGTAATACATCAAAGTGCGGATAAAGCTGTTTACTTAGTTTCAAAAATTCCACTAGACAGTTCCTATTTTCAAAGTCTACTCTCTTCATAGAGAAGGTAAGAAATTTCTTAAATCCATTTTCAAATTCTTTTCAGATTCATTCTAGTTGAGAGAAGTGTTTCTTTCTTTTGCTCCCAGCCCTTAAGGAGCTGGGTGTTGACTGCCCAGATGTAGGTGTTCTGGAAATCAAGGCTGGGGTCTTGCCTTTGGAACCAGGCATGTCATGCTTCAGGTCTGTGGGACCTGCAGTCTTTCCCCTTGGTGTCTTCCGGCTGAGTTTATCTGCAGGAATGCCAGGAGTGCTCTTCAGTGTAGACAGGAAGCGTCTGCTTTTACCTTGGTGTCTCAGTGTTCTGTTTCATGTTTTACAAGTAATCAGCAATAAACTTTTGGATTCTCTGTACTTTTTCACAATTTTTGCTTCCTTAAAACTGAGTGTGTTATTTCTTGCTTAAGATTAAGAAGTTTCTGTATTTGGGGTGTTAGTTTGGCCTTGGGTTTGAGACGTGTTCTAGAGTTATCCAGAACCAACAACTGGAAACAGTGTGGACATGTTTCTTCAAAAGTGCTGTTCTCATAGGAGGTAGAAGGCCTGGCCTGGGCAGCTTTGGAAGAGGCCCCGAGCCGCAGTTTCAAGGTAGTGTTTTTGCCGCATGGCACCTGCACTCAGAGCCGCTGAAACCTCGTGAATCTCAATGATGTTCTTACATTCTTTTTTGACATTACTTATACAAAGGTAGATAAGCCTATACCTATCCCTGCTTAGTCATCATTACTAAGAAAAACTTAGTAGTGAAAAGGGAGGTCTGTTTGTACATATGTACACACAGGAAGCTCATAGAAACTGAACCATGATTTACACAACTATCATAAGCAATAGCAGCCTAAAAAGTGCTTAGAATAAAAAAGCAAAGGTCACAAAAAATACTCTTGCTCTTGATACTATCTCTTATTAAAGTAAATGTAGCCATGGTAGGTTTTCTTTTAAACTGAAAAGAAACAAATTTGAAGTGTAATTTCTATTATTTTAATGTACTTGGAAGTTTTACTAGAGAAGGAGAAAGAAAAATTTAATACAAGTCTTGACAATGTTAGCATTGCAAGGAAGGCAGAGATGTGGCAGGAATTCTTAATTTTTATGCTGAGAAAGGTCATAGATTGAAGGTAACTATTGTAATTGAAAGAGGTACTGGAACTTAGTAACCACAAAGGAACTGCTGTGACATCTGTTCCTAAAGATCCTCCCTGCTCAAGTGTCATCTGCCACATGACAGCAAAACTTTAAAAAGGGAAAATAAAGCCCAGTTTTGAAGTATCAACAGTGAAACAAAATAGAATTCATGTGAAGTAGATCAGAATAGCTTTTTTTGTTGTTGTTGGGTTTTTTTTTTTTGGGTCTTTTCGAGACAGGGTCTCCCTGTAGCTCCGGCTATCCTGGCACTTGCTATGTAGACCAGGCTGGCCTTGAACTCAGATCTGCCTGCCTCTGCCTCCCAAGTGCTAGGTTTAAAGGCGTGTGCCACCACACCCAGCTCAGAATAGCTTTTGTCATTTATTATATAGCATTTTTCTCTAAAAATCCTAACCATTGCAAAATTTAAAATACCTGATGTCAGTGGTGAGAAAGACAGTCAATTGCCATAATTCATAGGTATGTATGATTGAATAAGAAATTAAGAAAATGAACCAGAAAGCCTTAAACTAAATGTGAAAAAAACTTAACTCAGAAGCATCCACATCCAATTTAAATAAAACTGTAATACTCCTGGTTCTGGTGGCAGGTGCCTATGGTCCCAGCACTCAGAAAGCTGAGGGAAAATTTTGGGTTGTGAATTCAAGGGTAGCCTGAGTCACATAGCAAGATCTCTTCTTAAAACAGAAACAAACAGAACTGTCATACTAATGAAGAAGGATGGGGAGCTGAATAAACGGAAACTTTCATTTCTGAATGGTAAATTTTAATGTAACATGCTATTTTACCTTAGGTAGTTAAAATTCAGCTCATGGTGAAAAAAATTACTGAAGTTTAGCTCAATTGGTTTACAATTGATCAGTAAGGATAAACGTAAGAGCCAAGACTTTTTTAAAACAGAGCAGAATAAATATTACATGACACACAGAGGGCAATTTTAGGCTTAAATCTTCTTTCCCCCCTCCCTTCCCTCCCTCCCTCCCGTCCCTTCCTCCCTCCCTCCCTCCTGTCCGTCCCTCCCTCCCTTCCTTCCTTCCTTCCTTCCTTCCTTCCTTCCTTCCTCCCTCCTTCCCTCCCTCCCTCCCTTCCTTCCTTCCTTCCTATTGTATGCCACCTGTGTGTGAGTGCCTAAGGAAGTAAAAAGAGTTCCTTGGTCCCCTGGAACTGGAGTTAGAAGTAATATCAGCCATCAGTGTAATTTCAGGGAATAGAACCTGGATCCTTTAGAAGAGCAGCGAGTGCTCTTAACTGCTGAGCCATCTCTCCAGCCATTAAAGACACTAAATTTAATATAGAACTATTGAAAGTTAGTTAACCTATTCAAAAAGGTAGACTAGTGTCCAAATGTCTATGTTCAAAGAAAAGTAGATGGAAAAAATAATAAAATTAAGAGTTGAAATAAGTGAATTTGGGGCTGGTGAGATGACTTAGCCATTAAGAGTACTGGTTGTTCTTGCAGAAGACCTGTATTCAAATCCCAGCACCCACATGGCAGCTAACAACCATTCATATCCCCAATTCCAAGGAATCCAACACTCTTCTGCTCTCCATGGGCAGTGCACAACGTGGGTGCACTTACATGCAGGCATAACACTCAAATACATAAAGTAAAAAAAGAAGGGAATTTGAAATAACCGAAAGAGAAAGCTTTCATGAAATTTGATGGTTTATCATTTGAAAGAATTGATAGGTTATAATTATTAGGCAGATCTTCAAGAATATAATCAAGGCAGAAACCACAAGCAAAATGAAGATTGGAAATATATGTATGGATACACACACACACACACACACACACACGGCTGGAGAAATGTCTCAGCAGTTGAGAGCACTGGCTGCTATTAACAGAGGACACAGGTTGCTTACTAAAATGGAATTTAAGGAGAAAGAAAAAAAGATCATTTTGTGAGGCTGATATTTGGGGTCTTTTGTTTTTCCATATAAATTTAAGGACTTTTTTTCTAAGTCTGTGAAGAAACTCATGGGGATTTTAATTGGGATTGTATTGAATCTGTATATTAATTTGGGTAGAATGGACATTTTTACTATATTAATTTTTCCAATCCATGAGCATGGGAGGTCATTCCATCTTTGGATATCATCTTTAGGGGTTTAAAATTTTTGTTGTAGAGATCTTTGGTTAGGTTTGTTCCCAGGTTTTTGTTTGTTTTTTTTGTTTTTTTTTTTTTTGGATGCTATTGTGAGTGGGCAGGTCTCCTTATATTCCTTTCCTATTTGCTTGTTGTTGGTGTAGAGAAAGACTACTGATTTTTCTAGCTTAATTTCCTACTGATTTTTCTAGCTTAATTTTGTATCCTGCCATTTTACTCAAACTTAATTGTTTCTAGGAGTTTTCTGGTGGTGTTTTTAGCATACCTCATGTAAACTATCATATCATCTGCAAAAAGGGATGGCTTGACTTCCTCTTTCCCAATTAGTACCCCTTTAATTTCCCTTTCTTGCCTATTGCCATAGCAAGCATTTCAAGCACTATATTGAAGAGGAGTGGTGATAGGGGGCAGCCTTGCCTGGTTCCTGCCTTTAAGGAGAATGCTTCTAATTTGTCTCCATTTAGGATGATGTTGGCAGTGAGTTTGTTGTATATGGCTTTGATTATGTTAAGGAATCTTCCCTTCAGTCCAATTCCCTCTAGAACTTTAAGCATGAAGGAATGCTGGATTTTGTCAAAGGCTTTTTCTGTGTCAATTGAGATGATTGTGTGATTTTTGTCTTTCAGTCCATGTGTTTTATGATATTTATTGATTTACATATGTTGAACCATCCCTGCATCTTGGGTATGACTCCAACTTGATCATGATGGATGATCTTTTTGATGTGGGTCTGTATGCGATTTGCAAGTATTTTGTTGAGAATTTTTACATGAACATAGGTTTATTAATGAGATGGTTTTCTTTTTTGGTTGTGTCTTTGCCTGGTTTTGGTATTAGAGTGATGCTGGCTTCATAGAAGGAATTTGGGAGATTTCCCCCTGTTTGTATCCTTCTGAACAGTTTGAGTAGTAATGGCTATAAGACTTCTTTAAATGTTTTATAGAATTCTGCTGTGAAACCATCTGGGCCTGGGCTTTTTGTTAGTTGGGAGGGTTGTTTGTTTGTTTATTTGTTTGTTTTGGTCAGACAGGGTCTCCCTTTAGTCCCAGCTGGCCTGGAGCTCTCTATGTAGACCAGGCCTTGAACTCACAGAGATCCACCTGCCTCTGACTCCTGAGTATGGGTCTGTTTAAACTGTCAATCTCTTTTTGGTTAAGCTTTGTTGATTCCCAGGATTTCAGATGTTCATCCATGTAGGTTTTTTTTTTTTTTTTTTTTTTTAATGTGTATGAATGTACTGTCTGCGTGTAGGTTTGTGCACCCGTGTCGTGCAATGCCGCGGAGGTCAGAAGAGGGTCTCGGATTCCCCTGGAATTGGATTCTCCTGGAATTGGAGTTACAGACGGTTCTCAGCCGCCATGTGGGTGCTGGGGATCGAACCTGGGTCCTCTGCAAGAGCAGTCGGTGCTCTTAATGTATGATTGTCTGGATCTTTTCTTTGTCTGTTGTGATGTTTTTCTTTTTATCACGAATACTATTAATTTGGAGTTGCTCTTTCTTTCTTTTGGTTAACTGGGCTACAGGTCTGCTTATCTTGTTTATCTTTTCAAGGAACCAGCTTTTGGATTCATTGATTCTTTGCATTTTTTTGTTTGTTTGTTTGTTTCTTTTTCATTGATTTCTGCTCTGATTTTGGTATTTCTTCCTGATTAGGTTTATTTTTTTCCTGTTGGGTTTAGGGTTCATTTGTTGTTGTCTCTCAAGTGTTTTTAGCTGCAGTGTTAGATAATTTATTTGTTCCCTTTCTGTTTTTTGTATTTAATGTGGGCACTTAGGGCTATAAATTTCCTTTTTAGGACTGCTTTTAAGGTATCCCACAGGTTTTGTTGTGTTATATTGTCTTTTTCACTTAGTTCCATGAATACTTTTATTTTGATCTTTATTTCTTCTCTGACCCATTCATTATTCAGGATTGTGTTGCTTAGTCTCCATGTGTTCTTGTAGCTAGTAGGGCTTATTCTGGTGTTCATATTGAGCTTTAATGCACTGTGGTCTGATAGAATGCATGAAGTAATTTCAATCCTTTTGTATTTGTTCAGATTTCTTTTGTATCCCAGTATATGGTCGATTTTGGAGAATGTTTTATGGGGCACTAAGTAGTATGTGTCTCTGGTGTTTGTGTGGAATACTCTGTAGATGTCTGTGAGGTCCATTTGGTATATTGTATTGTTCAGTCTCTTTATTTTTTGTTCACTTGATCTATCCAAGGGTGCCCAGTGGAATATTGAAGTCCCCCACTATTAGTGTGTTGGGATTAATCTGTGTCTTGAGATTCTGCAGAATTGTGTTTATAAAGTTCAGTGCACCTGACTTTCGTGCATAGACATTTAGGATTGTGAAATCTTCCTGGTTAATTGTTCTTTGATAAGGATGTAATGGCCTTCTTTTTCTCTTCTGATTAATTTTACTCTGAGGTCTATTTTGTCTGATATCAGAATAGCAACTCCTGTTTGCATTTTGCTACCATTTGCTTGGAATATTTTTCCCATCCTTTCACTTTAAGTTGGTGTCTGTCCTTGAGGGTGAGGTGGGTTTCTTTTAGACAGCAAATAGATGGATTCTGTTTCCTAATCCATTTTTCTAGTCTTTATCTTTTAATTGAGGTGTTTAGACCATTAATATTTAAGGTTATTATTGAGAGATGTGTGTTGCTTCCTTTCACCTTATTTTTTGTTTGCATTCTTGGTCTAGGTTTGTAGTTATGCTCTTATGCTTTTATTAATTTCTTTCTTTAGTTGCTCGGGGATAGTTGCTCCTTTCCCGTTCTTTGACTTGCTTCAAGTATTTTCTGAAGTGTTGGGTTTTTTGACATGTGTTCTTTCCGTTTGTTTATATCATGAAAGAATTTTCTTTTTCCTTCATCTATAATTGACATTTTTGCTGGGTATACTAATCTGGGTTGGCATCTAAAGTCATTTAGCACTGGCAATACTTTGGTCCATGTCCTTCTAGCTTTCATAGTTTGCACTGAGAAGTCAGCTGTAATTCTGATGGGTTTCCCTTTGTATGTAACTTGTTTTTCTCTTGTGGCTTTTAGTGTTTTGTTTTTGTTTTGACCATCTAGCATTTTAACTATGATATGATGTGGGGAATTTCTTTTCTTGTATTGTCTATTTGGTGTTCTGTGTGCTTCTTGTATTTGTATGCATTTGTCTTTTTTCAGTGTGGGGAAATTTTCTTCTGTTATTCTGTTAAAGATCTGATCAATAGAATTGTCTTGGGATTCTTTGCCTTCCTCTATCCCTATGATGGGGAGGTTTGGTCTTTCCATAGTGTCCCACATTTCCTGGTTGTTTCACTCTTGTGTGTGTTTTTTTTTTTTAATTTTTCATAATTTTTACTTGAGCATTCTAGTTGTTCCATGTTGTTCTGCAGGTCTGATACTCTTTTTTTCTGCTTCATCCATTCTGCCTCTGAGACTTATTTGCATCCTTTCCTGTTGATTGGATGAGTGTCCAATTTCCCTTTTCACTTCTTCCTGTGATTTCTTTAGTATTCCCACTTCCTTTTGGAACCTGTCATTCTCTTCTTGTAGCTCCTTGCATAGCTGGTCAGTTTTTTTGTTTTTTGTTTTTTTTCATTTCAGCCTCCGATCTTTTCATTGTTTCCACTTCCTTCCAGAGTTTGTCATTCTCTCTCTCTAGTTCTTTTTGGAGTTTATCATTCTTTCTTTCTAGTTCCTTCCTGAGTTTTTCCTTCTCTCCCCTTAATTCTCTGATTTGTTCTTTATATTCTTTGAATATGTGTATGATTATTCTTCTAAGATTTTTTGCATGTTGTTTTTTTTTGTTGTGTCTTTGGCATGTGCGTTTGTTTTTTTGTTTGGAATCTGGTTCTTATCACAAATGTTAATATGTGGGACTGGTTTGTCACTCACTCTGCTTCCTGCAGGCCAGTTCCTCTGTGTAACCTAGGATCACTAACACTGTGTCCACTGGCTGGTCTGCACCACAGCACCACCACCTTGGGGTGGGGGGTGGGGTTGAGCTTGCTGCTTTTGTTTGCATCCCAGCCCCCTGTGCATCCTGCTGGTGGCTGGGTAACTCCACCTATGCTGAATATGCAGGAGGGATGTGGTGTTTTGCCTGGGCCCTGAGACCCAGGCCACTGATGGTGGATTCCCTTGCGGTTCAGCTCACCTATGTGTGTGCAGGCCCCCTGAAATCATAGTTAATTTTTAAAAATTCAAATAGTTTTGAAGAATGTAAAGACCAGAGAGTATGGTAATGTCTACCATACCCACAGAGGAAAGTTAGGAAGAAAAATGTTAGTTTTCTGTGTTCAAGTGTAACTCCAGTTAGAATTCCTGGAGGATTGTCATGTATCTTGAAAGATTGCTTGTAAAATTGCTGTAAATATCCAAAAATATTCAAGATAGTCCTAAAAACACATATTTAGTCTGATGTTGAGATTTAATACAGAATCATGGTTTGTAATATGGTTGATGCTGGGATTGATAAGTTGGTGGGACATAATGGTATGATCACAAAACATTCTTGTGAAATTTTTCCCTTTTTTGGCCTTTTTGAGACAGGATCTCCCTGTAGCCCCAGCTGGCCTGGAATGTACTTTGTAGACCAGGCTGGTCTCAATCCCACAGAGATCCACCTGTGTCTGACTCCTGAGTGCTGGAATTAAAGGCATCTGCCACCACGCCCAGCTGAAATTTTACTTTCAACATTAATAAGATTAATGAGACTTTACTAGATTTTGGCTGGTGTTTCAGGCACTCGTGAATAAAAATAGGTAATGGTGAATAAAGCTTGTATTTTAGAGATTAGGTGAACACTAAAAAAAAAATAAAGACAGGAAAATAAATAGAAATTAAAATTTAAAGTCTGATAAAAGGAAGAGATTTCCTAGAAGTGAGTGGTTTTTTTTGTACAGGGCATGCAGAAGACTGTTCTCCTAAGGTAATATTTGAGAAGAGACTTGAATCAGATAAGAGAATAAACTGTAGGAACAGCTTAGAAAATTCAGTAATTGCCCCATCTATCCTGTATCCTGGAACTCACTCTGTAGACCAGCTGGCCTTGAACTCACAAAGATATACCTGCCTCTGCCTCCCAAGTGCCAGGATCAAAGGCGTGTGCCACCATGCCCAGCAATATTTGCTTTTAAGACAATTGATTTTTAATTTTTTTTTATTATTTATTTATTTTCTATGTGTATGAATGTACTGTCTGCATGTAGCTTTGTGCACCTGTGTCATGCGATGCCTCGGAGGTCAGAAGCAGGTGTTGGATTCCCCTTGGAACTGGAGTTCTCCTGGAATTGGAGTTATAGATGGTTCTCACCATCATGTGGGTGCTGGGGATCAAACCCAGGTCCTCTGCAAGAGCAATTGGCGCTCTTAACCGCTAGGCTATCTCTCCAGCCCAAGACAATTTATTTTTTATATTAGGATGAGAAGTTGGGTCTTAGATCTTACCCTTTAGAAAAAAAAAAAATAACTGTTAGTTAAAGACATACACATGGAAAATTAGGATATTGAGCTAGAGAAAGCTTTTTAATAAAAACAAGCTAAGAAAACCTCAAAACCATACAAAAAAAAAAAAAACCCTCGCAAGAAGGATTTAAGAAATTTACATTTCTTTCATGATCAGTACCCTAAAACAGGTTTAATGACCAGGAACAGATATTTGCTACATATATTACAAACAGAGGGCCATAAAATTGATATAAAGACTATGTAATCTAAGCAGAGATCCAGAGAATTTAAATGGGTCAAGGATGTGAATACATATGTTTCAAAATAGGAAACCAAAATGGCAAATCAACATAAGAACATATTTTTCCTAGCCAGTTCATAGTAAAATAACATTTTATCCTCAATCACGTTGTCAAAATAAGTCTGGCCTTTTTATTTTTATACTAGGATGGAAGGATGTGATATCCACATTTCTAATTACCATGAAAATCAGTACAGTTATATAAATAATAATTTGGCAAACTCTACTAAAGTTAAAGGCGTGCATTATCTATGAAGATCAAAATCTTCCTGGCTGTAGTAAATATGACAGTTAACTATAAATTGAGACCATGAATGCAGATACTACTTTTCTTGAAAGATCAATGCAACAGGATGAAGACTAAAAAAAAATTAGGCCAGTTTCTTGCTATGAATTTTTTAACTTTGAAATATTTTATACTTCAGTTCATGCACAGAAATAGAAGTTAAATTATTATGTTACTTCAAAATTTTCTAATGCATATATATATATATATTTACTTCAAGGATGACTTAAGGCTACAGATGGAAGCCCAGCGCATATGCCTTTCACTGGTGTATTCAACTCATGTGGATCAGGTTCGTGAATATATGGAAAATGAAAAAGAGGAAGCTCTTTGCAACCTTAAAGAAGAGCTTATTTCTGCTCAAGAAGAAAAGATCAAAGAACTTCATAAAATACACCAGCTCCAGCTGCAGAGTATAAAAATGGAAGAGACAGGTAAATGGTTTCTAACTTAGCACCATGAAACAAGTACACTGCCTGTAGAACCCA
Organism: Rhizomys pruinosus; assembly: GCA_009823505.1. NCBI lineage: Eukaryota > Metazoa > Chordata > Mammalia > Rodentia > Spalacidae > Rhizomys > Rhizomys pruinosus. The sequence goes on from VZQC01004106.1 coordinate 69,221, forward strand.
CCATTTCATAATTCTGTCCTTGTCTCAGGACCCGCAGGGTAAGGTGACTTGTACATCTGCGTCATGGATGCCTTTATTCATATGATCACTAGACATTCATTTCAGTACTTGAGAAAGCTAAAAAATCAGAGTGATTTTCTCATGGGAGTGTAATCCTTCTAGAAGGACTATGGAAGGTCAATCAGCAATTTCTGAACCACACTGAACTACTTCACTAGGGAAACATTAGCACATTTCTCTAAGTGGATATGTATAATAAATTTAAAGCATTTTTATATGAAGTATCCCAAACTTGCAAATAATCTAGTTAGGATGAATAGAAAGAATGGAAGAATGAAAGCAAAAAGTTTAGTGCTTCCTAGGACAGTGAATTAATATGCTAAAGGAAAATGGAGCTGGAAATTTAGGGGGCTCTGCAAGTCTTAAATATTGAGCTTAATTAAAAACATCAGTTTTGAAGAACTGAAAGTTCAAGCTGTATAAAAAAGAAGTGGAGATAAAGCTGAAAAGATTGATGAGTGTCTGATTAGAAGATTTATGTGCCTTGAATGAAGCACATTTAAGCTTTATGCTCTTGCTCAGACCTACTGTAGAATTAAATAGTGGGAGCAACAGTGAGATATTTATTTAATATGACATGAGTGGGGTTAATTGGAAAGTAATTGCAATTGTTGAGAAGACTAGCTAAATAACCTTGGCCATATTCCCAGTAAAACACACTGAGCTAAGTATTACTGAGAATGGAAAGGAAATAACAGTTAAGTTTAAGAATTAAAGCTATAGGCTAGCTATTTTGACAGATAAAAATAGGAGGAGTTAAAAATGATCTTGAAGTTTCTTGCCTAGATATCTAGAATGAATAAATGTGGTTCCAGCCACAAAGAGGAAGAGGTCAGAGAACAAGAATTTAGTCCTCAGCTCTGTGGCACACGCCTTTAAACCCAGCACTCAGGAAGCAGAGGCAGGCCAGTGTCTGTGTGTTCAAGGCCATCCTGGTCTGCATAGTGAGTTCCAGGACAGCTGGGACTACAGGGAAACCCTGTCTCAAAAAGATCCCCCCCCCAAAAAAAATAGTAAATAATGAAGTCCTTTTGGAACATACTGGGTTAAGTATATCTGTTAACTTGAAACTATTCACTAATCCACTGAAAATAAAAGTCTAAAACCTCAGAGAATTTTAGGCTGATTATAAAAAAATGCATAATCAATATAGAAAAAAGACAAGAGCCCTAAGAGCAAGATGTCCTGGGAGGTGGTAGGGGATGAGCAGACAACCAAGATGGGACCATAGGAAGTGACAGCATTTAAGGGACGTAAGTGGAGGAGGAACCTGTTATGGAGGACTTTCAGTTAACATTTGAATGATTTTTAACTCAGGTTTAGTGGACTTCCTGTCTTCTGTCTTTTGGTCTCCATTTTTATCTTTAGAAATGAGGTGCTTTAGAAGCTGGTGAGATGGCCTAGTGGTTAAGAGCACCTACTGCTCTTGCAGAAGACCCGGGTTCCATCCCTAGCACCCACATGGCGGCTGAGAACCGTCTTTAACTCCAGTTCCAGGGGAATCCGACACCCTCTTCTGACCTCCGCAGTATTGCATGACAGGGGTGCACAAACCTACATGTAGACAGTACATTCATACACATACAAAATAAATAAATAAATAAATAAAAGAAATGAGGTGCTTTATATGTTTTCAGTGGAATTCTCTGTTGAATACAGTTTCAAGAGCTGCTGTTTTTCGCTTTAAGAGTTCTTTGGACTTGAATTGAGTAAGATTTTAAGCATGTTCAGTGTTTTCTAGATTGCAAGTTAGTTAATGGTTCTTTATAAATTCAGTTTAGTGGATAATGATGAGCATTTCTGAAAAGAGTAGACTAAGACAGAAAACATTGAAGGGCGTAGCATGTAAAAAGGATATTTTATTATTTTTTATATTTTTGCAGTATTGGGACTCAAACGCAGGCCTTACACGTGCTAGGCAAGGCACTCGACTCCTGAGCCATATTCACACTGTGTGTGGGAGACTGACTCCTGATTCGTGAAACTTTTATTCCAGTTTTGCAAGGATGTATTTAATAGATATATTAATAATACACCTATTAATTAGGTATATTTTTTATTGGATTTAGGGCACTGCTTTATACCACTTTATAGAATAAAAATTGCAAATTTTACAAATTTGAGACAACTAATATTGAGCAGTGGAAAATAAATTTGAAAGAAATGAAGAATTTAAAATCTGTCTTATTTTAAGGGAGCTTCTAGTTAAACAGATTAAATATACTAATACCACTTATATAGGTACAATGAAGGACTCACTACAGTAACTTTTCTGCTAGGTGATCATGCAAATCCTTTGCAGCTGCTCATTGGAAGACTTCAAAAGGCAGTTTCTGAGGAATGCTCTTACATTTCAAAGGTAAGATACTGCTTAAAAAGTAGGGGTTTTTTTGTTTTGTTTTGGTTTTTTTTTTTTTTTTTGGTCTTTTCAAGACAGGGTCTCCCTGTAGTCCCAGCTGTCCTGGAACTTGCTTTGTAGACCAGGCTGGCCTTGAACTCACAAAGATCTCCCTGCCTCTGCCTCAGAAGTGCTAAGATTAAAGGCATGTGCCACCACACCCAGCTAAAAAGTAGTTTTGACAAAAGAAGCTAAACTTTAAATTGCTACTAATGTAATGAGCAGAATCATCCAATCTTGTTTTTCTTATCTCTTCTAAAACTGTATTTAGAAAATATTTCTGAGGGGTTTTTTTGTTTTGTTTTTTTTAATGTGTATAATTGTACTGTCTGCATGTAAGTAGAGGCACCCGTATTGTGCAATTCTGCGGAGGTCAGATGAGGGCATCGGATTCCCCTGGAACTGGAGTTAAAGATGGTTCTTAGCCTCCATGTGGGTGCTGGGACTCAAACCCGGGTCCTCTGGAAGAGCAGTCAGTGCTCTTAACCACTAAGCCATTTCTCCAGCCCTATATTTCTGAGTTTTAAGCTTAAAATGAGTATGTTAGTTTTTTTCTGACAGCAAGTTTAAAAACAAAAAGGAATTTAAGGTTAGGAATGTGACTCAGAGGTACAGCACCATGCTCTTGAATTCCATCTCTACCCCTACAGAAAAAGAACAGAGAAATGGTAGAATTGATTGCTTAGGAGAACAGTGTATCAAATACTTTTTAATTTGATATGTGGCAAATCACAGAAAATCACTCTTGCATATTATAGAAAGTATGTTAATATAATCTACTTGATGTATAATCACCTTGCTAGATTTTATAGACCTCTCTAATGGTCATTTTTTAATTTGTTCAAGGATAGTTGGCATAATAATGATAGATAGACAGGATCTCTGGGTAGCCCTAGCTGGCTTGGGATTCGCTATGTAGACCAGGCTGGCTTGGATCTCTCTGAGATCTAGGCCAGCCTCTGCTTCCCATTTGCTGGGATTAAAGGCATGTGCCACCAAGCCTGGTAATAATGAGATAGATAAAAGTACATCAAAGTAGGCATCAAGCTAGAAAATGATAGGTTAAACTACAGGGTATATTTCATTATTAGAAGGAAACAGAAAAAAACCCATAATTTTGTGAAAATAAGATTTTCCTGATATAAGAATAATTCCATGTCAGAGGGAGAAACAAGGACTTGTTTGTCCTGCAGATTGATTTCTTATTTGGAGGAAGAATGATTTCCTATTTTATCTGTATCATTTTGAACATCTTTTACCCCTAGGAAAATAATGTTTTATAATATTGTAATTTAAGCTCGTAATTTAAAATATTCAATTTGTTAACAGACTTTAAACAATGTCTTCGGTGAATGTCATACTCCTTTGAAATATGAAATAAATGTAGAAGAGAGAGAGAATTCTGGTGCTTACACTTCTCAAAGTCAAAGCCCAGAATTACAAGAGTATAGATACGAAGTTCAAGGTAAAAGTTTTATATGTTATTAAACAGTGGTTATCTTTAAGTCAATTCATGATGAATTAAGCTTTAATCATGACTTAATTGTAGATAACTTTACTATCTTAATCTCTTGTCCTCAGGCATGAATTTATGTTTAATACATACTTTGTATTTTTATACTGTGAAGATAATTGAAACTTTTTAATTTTCCTTCTCACTATCCTCTGTTCATCTGCTTCCAACTTTTTCCTCATTCTAATTCTTTCTGTTACTTTTTCATACTGTAGAGCCTAATCTTTAAGAGTTACTGAATTTACTAAATTTAAATCACTAGTTTATCATTTTAAAAATGAATAATCAGAAATTACCAATTTTCTATACTTGAAAACTGAGATCTAATTACTAAAAAGTAATTTTCTTAGTCTAATCTGGTATTTATTGTTTTGGTTTTCTTTTAGCAAATTATAATCTCTCAATTTTTTGTGCCCCTTTATACATTTACACATGCATGTCTACTGTCCATTTGTACAGATAATGGGGCAAACTGTATAATTAATAAGTATAAAAACTAGTATATATTAATAAAAAATTTTCAAGTTAGTTTTATACCAGTTTCAAATTAATGATTTAAAAAATTTTTTGATTACTAGGTACATAGGTTTTATTACTACCAGATACTTTTCTGAAGTTATAAATGGATAAATAATATTTATTGAAAAGAGGTAAGGTTTTACTATGAATTGTTTGTCATCTAGACTTTCAAGAAAACATGCAAACTCTTCTCAACAAAGTAACTGAAGAATACAACAAGCTCTTGGCACTCCAGACACGATTAAGCAAGGTCTGTGAAATGGAAAATAGAATGTTTGCATTTATTTTATTACCTGCTCTTTTAAGCTGTTTTATCTGTCAAGAAGTTCTAAAGTAAGTGAATATGAAAAATGCTAAGCCATTTATATAGAGGATTTGTATCAAAAGCTGAAGAAACTTCTAGAAATTGAACCCTGATAGAGTATTTCAGTGGTGCCCAATGTTGAATTATGTGAAAGAATTGCATTTACTTATACATATAACTTACCCCACCCTTTTTCTTTTCCTTTCTTTTTTCTTTTTCTTTTTATTTTTTGTGGTACTGGAGTTTGAACCAAGGCACCTTCTGGGATATCAGTGAGCTACATTTTTAGCCTTCTACACATAACTTTTGTAAAGCAATGAGCTTAGTTCTTTTGCATATAGCCTGTTAGTATCACATAGACGGGTCCATATGTTCCCATTTTATTTTGAAGTAGTTATTATAAAATCGTGTTCATGGGCTGGAGAGATGGCCTAGCGGTTAAGAACGCCAACCGCTCTTGCAGAGGACCCGGGTTCGATCCCCAGCACCCACATGGTGGCTGAGAACCGTCCGAAACTCCAATTCCAGGGGAACTCCAGTTCCAGGGGAATCCGACGCCCTCTTCTGACCTCTGCGGCATTGCACGACATGGGTGCACAGATTTGCATGCAGACAGTACATTCATACACATACAGAAATAAATAAAATTAATAAAAAAAATTTAAAAAAATAAAATTGTGTTCATAGAAAGCAAGTAAGATCATGTACATGACACTATAATTAATTGTTTTAGAAAAATTAAACTCATATTGTCAAGGACAAGTTGTAGTCTCAAGTTGTAGAAAGAAATCGAAGGGATCTTCATTTATTTGGGGTACTTTCTGATATGCAGTTCTGTTAAAATATTTAGGCAAAGTTTAAAGATTTTTAATAGACAGTGAAAATTATATTGCTGATGAGAGATGTTTGGACTGAGAATCATCTCTTTTCATGTTTTCCTCTTATTTCCCCTTCTTTCTTCCTTTCTCCCAAGTCTAAAAGCACGTGTCCTACATATAATTAAGTGGGAAAGCAGGCTGTTGAGTAAAAATCTTTCCTGAACTGTGTGTTTCCTTATAGTTACTACTTTCTGGTTTTCTTCATGGCTGATTTAGAATCAGTGGAACATTTCCTAATTAGTACCATAGCAGACTAAATGCGTGTTTTTCCACGCTACTTCTCCGGCCTCCAAGGACCCTTCTTTCTTTCTACTTAGGTTTCTGAGAATATCAGATGATGATAAGGTTTGTCTCTTACCTCAGCTGGATTCTCAGGGTGACCTGCCATTTTTTGCTTTTTGTTTGCCCATTCATCTTCTCATAGTCCTCACTGCAAATGTTCCCCAGCCTTACAGCATTCCTCAGGTTGAAATGCCACCTTAGTCCCTGTTTTTCTTTTCTGATGGCCTTACCCCTGACTTCTCTGTAAGTCACACCCATTATACCTTTATTCAGCTTGCTACCTCTATCTTTCCAGTTACCTAAACTTACTTTCACTCTGTCTAGAAGTTTTTCTTTTTCATAACCAATACTGTTTGATTTCCTATCTGCTCACTAACACCTACTTTCTCCAGTTGATGCCTTGTTCCTGTCCCTCTCCTTTCTGTGTTTTCAGACACTTGTTACTGTCTCTCTTTGTTAGTGGTAGTTTATTTTGTTTGAGACAGGGTGTCATGCGGTGGTCCATGTTGGCCTAGATTTCACTCTGTAGCTCAGGCTGGCCCTCAAGTTCACAACAGTCCTCCTGCCTCAGCCTTTGAAAAGCAGTGATTTTAAGAGCAAGCCTCACTGGGCATGGTGGCACATGCCTTTAATCCCAGCACTCTGGGAGGTAGAGGCAGATGGATCTCTGTGAGTTCAAGGACAACCTGAGCTACAGAGTGAATTCCAGGACACAGCTGGAGCTACAGAGAGACCCTGTCTCAAAATAAGACAAAAAAAAAAAAAAAAAAAAAAAAAAAAGAGCAAACCTCTATGCCATATGTGGTTTGTCTTTTTTCCCCTACATTTCTGCCTTCCTTTCTCACATTTTTGTTCAACTCTGATTTAGAGTATAATTGGTCTTTTCTTAAGCCTTTGCCTGTGGTTCTTTTTCTTCGTTATGGTTACATTCTCTGAGAAAGTGGATTGTGTTTAGACAGTTTTCCATCCTATCACGCTCTGCTGTCTTTTCTGAAAGTGAGCTTCATACACTCCTAAAGTTACTTTGAAGAAATTGACCAGCGAATTTCCTTTTGCTCTCTTCTGTCCTCATTTTTGTTCTTGTTGAAAAAGAAGACTGGAGGAGGGCCTAGGGTTAAGGAGCACCGACCGCTCTTACAGAGGACCCAGGTGCGATCCCCAGCACCCACAGTGGCGGCCGGAACCGTCTGAAACTCCAATTCCAGGAGGAATCCAGTTCCAGGGGGGGGAATCCGAGACCCTCTTCTGACCTCCCGGCATTGCACAGGGCATGTGTGCACAAACTTGCATGCAGACCGTACATTCATACACATACAGAAATAAATAAAATATATAAAAAAAAAGAATGAAAGTTTTTCCTCCTATACTAGTTAATATAACTAGTATAGGAGGTTTTAGAAATAAGTACAAGCAGTCACTGTCATGTTGTCTGACTTGTTTTAGGACAGTGAGCAGGAACTCTTTGCTTTCATGAGAGGCACGTTTCTTTTCTCTCTTAGTATGTGGGAGGCTCTACTCAGAAACACAGGCCCATAGTATCCTTTTTGAGAATAAGCTTTACCAGCCACCAGGTTTTTGACCAGGAGAAAGGCTATGCTGTGACTAATCAAATGGCCAACATGGTCATCTTCTGTTATGCATCTTCCCCTGCCTATCATTATACCTGCTTTCTGAACCAGAGGCCTCTGAAGTTCTAGCAAGTGTACCATCTCCTATGGGGTTGTGATCCCCTCCAGCTACTGATTCATCAGTGCTTCCTGCCCCAGTATCCTCTTTTGATTTTCTAGAACCTGCTTAAATTTCTCTCAACTTTTGTTTTCTCATCTATTATGGTTTTATAACCTTTAATTGTATGTACGTATGTGTGTGCATGTGTGCCCTGGGAACTGACCTACCCTCCATTCCTGTTTTTGTTGTTATTGTTTTATTTGTTTTGTTTTGTTTTTAGATAATGAATGTCTCATTATACAGCCTGGGCCGGCCTGGGACTTGCTTTGTAAATCAGGCTGGCCTTGAACTCACAGCCTATGATACTCAAGTGCTGGGTTTAAAGGTGAAGTTTTTGCTTATAAAAACATGTAGAAGCTTAGAAAAGGGGCACAGGTGGATGAGAAGCAAAACAGTCTACTTTCTTGGAGCTGTTGTCTTGGGACTTGGTCAATCTGGTTGTTTCCTTTCATGGGCTGACAATTTGTTCAAGGAATAACCTTTAGCATCCTACTAATGAAGCACAAAACAATAGACATATAGGTATATAAACAGCACTAATCGTATATGGTAGGTCTTTGGTCATAGACACATCATGTTTGGATGAGTATTTTGGTACCATGACATATTACATTTTTATACTAAGTTACAATAAATGACAAGGATCTTACTCGAATGTGTTATATAACATCTCACTACCTGTAAGAGGGATGTAAGACTTGTGGCATACGCTGGGTTTCTAAGACTACGGAACATCTGCAGAAGAGGGGACATGGTAGAATGTAAGGGCTGCAGAATTGGTAAGTGAATGGTGATGAATGACTACCAAGTAGGTCTGGACCACTCACTCTGATCAACTTGAATATGAACATACAAGCCCTGCCCCCCCCACTGCTGGCATGTGGGGCTGAAGGGGGTTGGGCACAACAGTGCCCTGCAAATTGGTTTTACCATGAGAGGAGGCTTGTACTCATAAATTAATCACTTACTTGCTAAAAATGAAAAAAAACTAGGAAAGGACAAGATGGTAGGAACAGTTATGGCAGCATGGCATGATCTGGGAAGGGGGGAGTGGGATATGGGGGAGGGAAAGGGAAAATGGCCTTGAACTGAATTGCAAAATTAGAATGAAAATAACAAATGTAAATAAAAAAAAAAAATTCTAAAAACATAAAATATAAAAATAAAATAACATGTAAAAGAGTGCAGCTGAGAGACTGCGAGAGAAGGCTCAGCAATTAGGAGGCCCTTGCGATATCTTAACAGAGGACCCTGTTCAGTTTCCCAGCACCCACATGGGCAGCTAACAGCCTTCGAATTCCAGTCTTTAGGGATAGCTTTCTCTTCTGGCCACAGGCTATATTCAGCATAGTACAGAAAACACATAATAAAAATTAAAAAAATAAAAAACCTTTTTTTATTCTTTATCTATGTGTATGAATGTATTTGTCGCGTGTAGGTCTGTGCCCCGTGTTGTGCAATGGCCGTGGAGGTCAGAAGAGGGCGTCAGATGCTTCTCCTGAGAACTGGAGATTCTCCCTGGAATTGGAGTTAACGGCTCTCTCAGCCGCCATGTGGGTGCTGGGGATCGAACACGGGTCCTCTGCCAAGAGCAGTCGGCTCTCTTAACTGCTAGGCCATCTCTCCTAGCAGTTTTTAAAGTTGCATATGCAAAGACTATCTTTTTTTTTTTTCGTGTCTTATTTTTGGAGTTTCTAAATTGTTTAGTACCAGCTGTCCTGGAGCGCTCTGTAGACAGGCATGGCCTTGAACATACAGAGATTCCGCCGCATACCTTCTACACCTGAGATGCTGGAGGGATTAAAGGTGCGCGCCACCACGCCCACTGCAAGTCTTCTTTAAATGAAAGTTTTTTTTTTAAAAAAAAAAAAAAATGTTAAAAAAAAAAAACCCAAAACACCATATTGCCTCAAAAAGAGCACACATTTCTGTATTTCAAGTCTGAGCTCAGTTTTCAGTTAGAGGCATAAAAACATGCTTAATCTTGGAGCCGAAGAAATGGCTCAGTAGTTAAGGGCACTTACTGCTCTTGCAGAGATCACAGGCTTGGTGCCTAGCTCACATATCAGGAACTTCATGACCACCTACAGATGCAGTTCCAGGAAATCACATGCCCTCCAGCCTCTGGAGTCACCTGCATGCACATAGTATACATAGACTTAAGCAAACAAATGCACATACACATAAGTAATAATAAATAAATCTTTTTTAATGCTACATCTTAAACTAATCTTTCTGTTTGTGGATGTGTAGTGCTGGCACTTGAACCAAGCCCCTTAACAAACATGCTAGGCAAGCATTCCACCAGTAAGCATCTTCCCCAGCCCATGCTATTTCTTGTATATGTACTGCTTTCTAAAAAAAAAATTTCTTTAATTTCTATGGCTTTTTAAGCCTTTGTTATGTAGTTTGCTTACCCTGTTTATACTTACCAAAGATCTGTGTGGTGAGGAGGGTAATGTGTATTTTTTTTGCCTGCATGTAAGTGTACCATGTGCGTACAGTGCCCATGGAGGCCAGAAGAGGGCATTGGATCTCCTGGAACTGCAGTTAGGGATGGTTGTTAGCTGCTTTGTGAGTGGTAGGAATCAAACACAGCCAGTATTCTTAACAGCTGAGTCATACCTCAGCCCAAATCTATGTTTTTAGTCCTGTTCTTAGTGTATGCTAGACTTCTGGCTCCAAATCTCTATGTCTGGGTCAGTATCCCTCACAGTGACAAAATATCTGAACAGTATAAAAGGAGGAAAAGTTATGAATTTACCATTGTTACTTGGATCTACTGGTTTGGGCCCATGGTAGCACATTGCATCAGAGCAGAAGCACTTGATGGATGAGGCCTGTTCTCATGATGTCTGGGAAACAAAGGAGAGGTAGGGGAGATGCTAGCATTCGAGTGTCCCCTCAAGACATGGCCCTGTGACTTAACTTCCTACCACTGCGCATTGCCTCCTAAGTATTTCAGATCCTCCCAAAGTACCCCTCTCTGGCGATAGAGTCTTTGACACTTGAGCACTGGAAGCCATTCAAAATCCTAACCCTAACAGTCAGCCCTTCTGAACTACAGAGGCATCTCTACTCAAAAGTATTAGAGGTAGGGCATGGTGGCACATGCCTTTAATCCTAGCACTCAGGAGATAGAGGCATATGGATCTCTGTGAGTTCAATGACTGCTTGGTCTACAGAGTGAGTTCCAGGGCAGCTGGGGCTACAGGGAGACCCTTCTCAAAAATATCAGAAATACCAAAAAAAAAAGTGCTTTAGATATCTCAATCAACATACTAAAGTTCCATTTATTAGCGTCTTCCTCTTAAACCATTTTCTCGCCTCTTGTACATTTTGAAGAATAACATCCAATCAGAACTTTGAAGATTATCTTAGAGAGTTCTCTTTTTGACCACTGAGTGTCCAAAAAAGAGAGGAGGGGGAGGAAGGAAGAAAGAAAGAGAAGCCAGGTATGGTAGCACACACCTTTAATCCCAACACTCAGGGGGCAGAGGCAGGCAGCAGATCTGTGTGAAATCAAAGCCAGCCTGTTCTACAGAGTTCTGGGCCAGCTGGGGCTTCAGGGAAAGAGACCATTTCTCAACAAACAAAAACATAGAGAAAGATATATATCTTGTTCTTCAGTTATCCACTGAAAACTTTCACTTGCTTATTATATGCCATGTTGTTCTTTGTTCTAGGAATATAATGTGAATAAAGTTACTAGACTGAAGAAATTAATTGATAGCACTTAAAACTAAATTAAGGAATTTGTGTATGCTTATAAATAGTTGTCCAAGTCAACATGTACTAACTGTTTGCAAGAGAAATATAGATAATCAATTTAGAAATTAAGGAAACAGGTAGATGACAACAGGATAAAATAATTAAGGAAATTATTGAATTCATTGAAGGAAATAGATTTTCAGCTGGAACATGTGTGATGTGTAGGTTTGGGTAGGAAGTGGTGTAGAAGAGGATTCCAGGCAGAAGTAGTAATATGATCCAAGCCTTCAAGGGGAAATCTTGTTGATGAAAGAATAATAAGACCATAGAGGGGGACTGTGAATGCTAGGCTGGATTTGTGTCCTGTAGACATTAATAGCTGAATATTTGTGTTCATGGATAGACATTTTTATGTAGAAAAAAGTTCACAAAACAGTGAAAATCTAAGTAAATCTAAGAATTTCATAGTGAAATATGGAGAAAAAAGTATAAAAACAAGACCAAGGGTTTTTTTTTTAATCTCTATATTTATAAAACTTGTGCTTCATGTTTGTCTAACAGTACAGTACTGGCTGTTGACTGTCAGGAATCCCCAAGAACACTCCCAGGTTCAATGATTTTCTAGTAGGACCCAGATCTCAACGTATAACTGTGTTGAGGGCCAAGACTTACCACAGAAAAACATACAAAGTAAACTCAGCTTTGGACAGCCTTAAAAGGTGCAGGGCACAAGTCCTGAGGAAAGCAGGCACAAACTTCCTTTCCCAGTACACTTACAGGACATACTTTAATTCTTCCAGCATGAGTATAATAACATGTGCACATTGTTGTTACCAAGAGAACTCACCAGAGCTTAGGAGTCCATAGTTTGCTGAGGTGTCATTTACATAGACCCTCTCTGTACAAATCTAGACTTGAGAAAGAAAGCACAAGTTCAGCATCAACCATAGCGATTTACACTCTAGGCATAATGATGAGCCACAGTACCATTTAGGCAGTTTTTTATTTATTTTTTTTATAAGAGAAGAACTGTTTATTAGTTGAGCTTCTCAATTTGCTGCCAAGGACAATTTGCTGCCAAGGACAAAACTTGTAAGCAGGCCTTTCTAAAGTCAGGCGGTCTCAAAACTATCTTAACTCTTCTGCCCATTGGGTAATGAGTGATTTTCAGATACAGCAAGTTAGCTGTAATTGCAGAAGCATTTCAGAATCTGTAGAGTGATTGCAGTATATCATTGCATAACTTTTTTCTTTTTAAAAATTATTATTTTTTATGTGTATGAGTGTACTGTCTGCATGTAGGTTGGTGCATCTGTGTCGTGCAATGCCGTGGAGGTCAGAAGAGGGCATCAAATTCCCCTGGAACTGGAGTTAAAGATGGTTCTTAGCCGCCATGTGAGTGCTGGGAATCAAATCCGGGTCCTCTGCAAGAGCAGTCGGTGCTCTTAACTGCTGAGCCATCTCTCCAGCTCCACATAACTTCTTTTTCTTCTTTTGGTCTTTTTCAGGCAGGGTCTCCCTGTAGCCTCGGCTGGCATGGAACTCACTATGTAGACCAGGCTGGCCTCTATCTGCCTCCCAAGGGATTAAAGGCGTGGGCCACCAGGCCTGGCTCCTGCATAGCTTGTTTCAGCCAAATCCATCAGAACTTACACTGCTGTGCTTTTTGTTACATGCTTCTGCCTAATAATACCATCATCTACTCTTGGTTTGTTGTTGCTATTTCTTGTTACAGTTAAAGTGTTACTTTCTTGGTGTCATCTTTAATATTTTTATTTATTGCTTTTATGTGTATGAGAGTATTGCCTGCATGTGTGTAAGTGCACCTGTGTCATGTGGTGCGTGTGGAAGTCAGAAAAGGATGTTGGATCCCCTGGAACTGGGGTTACTGGTGGTTGTGAGCCACCATATGGGTGCTGGGAATGGAATCCCAGTTCTCCGCAAGAGCAGCCAGTGCTCTTAGCCGTTGAGCCATCTCTCCAGCCCCTCTTGGTGTCATCTTTACCTGTCTTCCTAGGCTTAGACATCTTTCCTTCTGTTTCTTCCGTAAGCCTAAGTGCTTGGCTACCCTTTCTTTCATGATTCATAGTACCATCTACAAGCTTGTATTTGTATCACATCACTTTTCATTTTATTAGAGTTGTTTATTTACTGATCTTTTACTGGACTCTGAACCTTCAGAATCAGGGAATCCCTTGTTTATTCCATCCTTGTTAGCACAATACTTGGACTGCACATGGTAATGGCTTACGCATTTGTGAATAATGTAAGTAAGGATCTAAAAATATCAGACTGAAAACCTAGGATAGTACCTGGTGCTGTTTATTTTTCCCTGGAAAGAAATAAGTAAGGTCTGCCTTAAAACATACTCAAGGGGTTGGGAAGATGGCTCAGTTAGAAACATACTCAAGGGGTTGGGAAGATAGCTCAGTTAGAAAGTCCATGTTGTACCAGCATGAGCACCTGAGTTCTGTCCCCTAGAATCCCATGTAAAAGGTGATATGTGACTCTAATCCTAATCCTAGTAAGTGGAAACAGGAGAATACCTGGGGCTTGCTGGCTAACCAGCGTAGCCTAATTGGCAAGCTCCAAATTCAGTGAGAGATCCTGTTTCAAAAAATAAGGTGGAGAGTGATAGACTTACCTGATGTTGACCTCATCTTCCACACACATGTATGTTTACCCACATGCACATGCATACACAAACACATTCATAAGCATAACACCACATATGTATGTGTGCGCGCACACACAAATGTACTCAGAAGGTTTGATAGAGGACACTTGATAAGAGTGACGAGTTGAAAGGCCTACTTGGGACATACCTTTCATCCTGTTAGTCACCTGCTTTTATAGTATCCTGTGTTCATCTAGTCCAGCAAGCCCAGACTTTTTCCCTTTGCTTTTAAAATCCTCTGTAGCTTAGATCTCCTTTGTTTATATAGCTTTATTTTCTTTTTTTGATCCAAATGAAGCCTATCAGCACTTGTCAGGTCAGTGTCTTCAGTACTACAGCATAGAATATCTTTGCACAGAGCCTTTCCAGAAAGTCATTGCTATATAAGTGACTGAGGCATCAAGTTTGATGCCCACACTTCCCAAAGTACCCAGACTCATTTTAGTCTTCCTTCTGTGTCTTTGTCATCATATTCAGACTTCCTAGTTTACTGCTTTGCAAGTACTTTGATCTCCACAACTAGTTAGTAAATTCTGAGGACAGATACACTGTGTGTGTGTGTATTATGCATATGTGTATATATACTTTTAATATGATTTTGAATTCTTCTGTCTCATAATGTGGGGTATTTAGTTTCTTAAATATTTGAAGAATGATTAAATGAATACACAAGTTTTTGACATATTGTTGCCTAGTTTTCATGGTTAAATAAGCAGATAGTATCTGTATTGGGTGTTTTTATTCCTTGTGTTGACTGTAATGTGCAGCATACCATTTGTCAGTTACCTTGCTGTTCTAGTTTGTCTTCCATTGCTGTGACAAAACACTCTGACCGACACCAACTTGGGGAGGAAAGGGTTTATTCAGCTTACATCTCCTGGGTCACAGTTCATCACTTAGGGAGCCCAAGGCAGTAACTCAGGGCAGGAACCTGGAGGCAGGAGCTGAATTATACAGGCCATGGAGGAGTGCTGTTCACTGGCTTGCTCCCCTGGCTCATGCCCAGCCTGCCTTCTTATACGGTACACAACAACCTGCCCAGGGTGGCACCACTTTTTGTGGGCTGGGCCCTCCCACACTGCTCGACCATCAAGACAATACTCCACAGATGTGGCCACAGGCCAATCAAATGGAGCCCAATCCCCAGTTGAGGCTCCCTCAACCCAGGTGCGTCAAGTTGACACTAAAGCTAGCCAGCACACCTGGTTAAATCCAGAGATGAATAACAGCTGTACTGTGGGGTATTGATAATAAAACTTCATCATGTTTAAGTTGAAATTTCAAAGATGAAGTTGTAAATGTTACGAGCTTTCTGTTCAAATTTCTGTGAAAAATTGTCTTTGAAAAGTTAACTTTCTGTATATAAAAATATATTACTAATAGAAATAATTTCAGTGTCATGAAGGGGAGCGACTACGAACCATTTGTCAAAAAGAAACAAAATGTTCATATCAAAGTGTCACAGTTTTTAGGTGATTTTTTAAAAACTTAATGCAAAGGCACTGTCATTGACCTAATGGAGATTTCAAGATCCTGGATCGTGTATTTGTGCCACTGCTCTTCTCTTGTTTTGAATAGATTCACAGACAGCAGGCAGGTGATATGCAACTTGAATTTGCAGAAGAAAACCTGGCAGAAGAGGAAGCAGAGTTTTTATCAGTCCAGTCTCAGATGACCAACTTACAAAATATTGGTAAATTTTAAGCTTTGTTACATTATAGTACTTTTATACCAAATATTTACAAATTTTTGAAAAATTTTTTTTTGTCTTTTTGAGACAGGGTGTCCCTGTAGCTCTGGCTATCCTGGAACTCACTATGTAGACCAGGCTGGCCTTGAACTCGCAGAGATCCGCCTACCTCTGCCTCCCTGGCCATCAAGTCTTCCTCCTAAACCACTAAGCCAAAGCCTTAGTTAACAAATTTGCTTTTTTAATATAAAATGTGATAATTTGGTGCTCATGGGCATTTCTCTGTAAACCATCTGGTTCAGTTTTCTCAACCTTAAAGTGAAAGGTTCAGACTCCTCATCACTTTAGGCCCTTCTCATGTCCTACATTCCATGTTTCTGAATTGTTTTAAATTTAGAAATGTAAAATTATTAGATTTAGTCATACTACAACCAAAAGGATAGAAAAATGATCTTGAATCACACTATTATGTTTTCTTCAATCAAAATAACTAAAGTTGGATCCTGAGTTGTTTTTACTAAAAGCAGTTTTTCTTTTATAATAAAGTATTTTTTAAAAAGAAAAACTGCTTTTATTTATTTTATTTTATTATTTTGGGGCTAGAGAGATAGCTCAGCAGTCAAGAGCACTAGCTGCTCTTGCAGAGGACCAGGATTCAATTCCCAGCACCCAACATGGTGTCTAACAACTGTCTGTAACTTCACTTCCAGGGGATCCAATATCCTCTTCTGACCTCCACAGGCACTACAGGACACGGGTGCACTTACATACGTGCAGGCATCATAGTCATACACATAAAATGGTGCACTGCATCATGCAGTGCCCACAGAGTGATCCATCTCTCCAGCTCCCAAAAAGCATTTTTTCAGAGAAGCACAAATGTTTTCTTTATACACAATTAGTTAATTGTGCTATTTCACTAAGAAATTTCTACTGAAGTTTGCCTTTTATTATGTTCATGTTACATAGGTGTTAGTCATAAAAGCAAGTGGTCTTCTCTCCAAGATATGGAAAAAATTAAGCAACTTCAAGAACAAGTTGAAGAATTAGAGAACCTCATATTCTCTTTACAGCAACAATTGAAAGAAACTGAAGAAAACTATCGAGCAGAGATCCAGTGTTTACGGGAAAGACTTCAAGCTGTGAGTGAGTCCACAACTCAGCCAAGGTATCTTATCTATCTACTGCCACTCATCAGTGTATGTAAGCTTCATCAGTATCATCTGGAATGGTTTTTAAGATGAAAATGTCATTTAAGCAAAGAGATAAAATAAGATGTTTCTGTACCTGTAAAACATTTTACTATAAGAATTTTACATATATATATATATATATATATATACACACACACACACACACACACACACACACACACACATATATATGTATACACATATATATTTGGGGGGGTTCTTTTTGAGACAGGGTCTCCCTGCAGCCCCCAGCTGTCCTGGAACTTGCTAGGTAGACCAGGCTGACCTTGAACTCACAGATATGCCTGCCTCTGCCTCCCGAGTGCTGGGATTAAAGGCATGTACCACCACGCCCGGCTTTGCTTATATTTTTATAATGACTTTGTTCTGCTGGATTAAATCTGGCGTTTGTTATGTATTCTATACCTTGCCTTCACTACTTGGACTTGGTGAATACCCACTATAAGATACAATCATTCCACTGGATTTCTTCACTTGGTTATGCTGTGCTAAAATTTACCATGTTGAAGTGATGGGTCTTTTCAAATGTTTCTTTTGTAGCTATCTCCACCTGTCATGACCCCTGTTTTCCTCACATCTCTCTTCTATTCTGTCATGAATCCTGTTTTCTGTACCTTCAAAATACAAGGGAACTGCAGTGCTTCTCACCACCCCACTGGTCTCTGCTCTAGTCTTGTAAATCTGTTACAGTTAACCCAGATGTCAGCACTTTGCTCTTTAAAACTTAAGACAGATCATGTTACTCCAGTGCCCTTCTGTTTTACATAGTAAGTCCCCATGCCCTCTTTCACTTTTTTCACATGCCTACCTGGCTATCACTATATATTCTCAAACCATACTTTCTCTTTGGAGTCCTTAACAAATAGATCAGCATGCTTCTGCTTAAAGGATTTCTCTTGGACTGCTCCATCTACTTACAATGGTCATTCACCACTCGTTGACCTGCCTAGCACCCTCACTTCCTTTGGGTCTTTATGTTGTCACAAGGCCTTTCTTGATCACCCTACATGAATTAACATTGTGTCTGATGAAAAACTATAAACTTTTGGGAGGGAGGAGGAATCTTTGTTCATTTAAGTAATTTATTCTAAAGCTGTGTAATTCCTTGCATAGTAGATGCTGAATAGATACTTGATAAAAGTTGTTTTTTTTTTATAATTTACTTGGGAAGCATGCTTTAGCATATAACTAGTTCTATAAAAACCAGAGGTTTATTCTAACTTTGACTGGCTCTGCTGTTCTAGGACTGATGTTTAAATAATCACTTACTAATGGAACTGTACCCCAGTTTTTTTTTCTTTTTTTCTTTTTTCTTTCTCCCACTTATTTTTTTATGGTAGTGAAAGACACAAAGCACTGAATGTTCTTACTTCTTTGAAAGCAGTCTTCTTCTTTTATTCAGGAACTATTTACATGCTTTGGAACTGCTCACTCAGTTTTGGAAGTCTTATAAAGCCCCAGTTTCTTTGTTCCTGGACATTCCCATACATCAGAAATACTCAAAGTTTTTCAGAGTTTAATTTTTATTTATTTATTTATTTATTTATTTACTTATTTATTTGAACTTTTATAATCAGAATTATTTGAACATTTGGAGTTGGACTCAAAATGAAAGCTGAAATTATTTATTTATTTATTTATTTATTTATTTATTTATTTATTTATTTGAATGTATTATCTTATCTGCATGCAGGTTTGTGCACCCGTGTCGTGCAATGCCGCGGAGGTCAGAAGAGGGTGTCGGATTCCCGTGGAACTGGAGTTCTCCTGGAATTGGAGTTACAGACAGTTCTCAGCCACCATGTGGGGGGTCGAACGCAGGTCCTCTGTAAGAGCAGTTGGCGCTCTTAACCGCTAGGCCATCTCTCCAGCCCAAAAGCTGAAATTTTATATATTTAACAAGATAATTTTGTTACAGAGTGTGGATTAACATCTGGAAACCACTGCTGTAGTCTTTCTGATAGAAGCAGGCAGGCAAAAACCTCTATTAACCCGCCACTGTATTTAAAGCAGTCCTTCTTTAATTAGTCCTGCTTTCCTCTAATGCATGAAGAAAAGAGTGGTTTCTGAGAATTATGGCCAGTTTACAGTTTCTGCACTTGGACTCCTGCCAGCTCTCACCCTCTCTTACATTTTGAATTAAGAGTTTACTGTTGTCTTTAAATAGACTTGAAATAATTTAAGAAAAATAGTCTTCCTTTAACATTTAGTGACTCCATACCAGAAGCTTTTTAGACAAATAGTTGAGATTTGAAAGTCCATGAATTTTATAGTCAGATCTGCATTTGGTCTGTACTTTAACCTTTGGCTGGCTATATGGTCACAAATAAATTATTAAAACATCTCAAAATAGTAATAGGGATAATTACAGTTGTCCATAATTAAGATTATGAAGATTAGGGGCTGGAGAGATGGCTCAATGGTTAAGAGCACTGACTGCTCTTGAATAGGACCTGGGTTCAATTCCCAGCACCCACATGGCTGCTAAGAACTGTTTTTAACTCCAGGGGAATCTGACACCACCTTCTGACCTCCAAATCACTGCACAACACAGGTGCACCCAGCTACATGCTGACAGTACACTTATACAAATAAAAAGTAAGATTAAGCAGGATGTGGTAGTGCATGCCTTTAATCCCAGCATCCAGCAGCTCCAAGCCAGCTGGGACTAAGGGGAGACACTGTCTCAAAAAGACAAAAAAAAAAAAAGATTTGCATTCAGTTTTCAAGTGTTTTATTGAGGATTTTCTTCATCAGAGATTGTCTTACATTGATTACACAAGCTAAGCATTTTAAAAAAAGTTATAAAATACTGAATGCTTATACAATAATAAAGAATATAGACATTTTACCAAAAGATATATAAATAAATTAAAAACAAGGTTGAAAGTAACTGTATAAATTAGGAATCTGTGCCTCCCTGCCACAGTTCTCAGTACACTAGGTTTGATCACTGTCACTCTTTTTTTATTTTAATTTCATTTATGTGTATCAGTGTAATGTAACTGTTCCCATGTCGTGCAGTGCTCATGGAAGTCAGAAGAGGGACTCATATCCCGTAGAACTGGATACTGCTGGTTGTTAGCACCCATGGGGGTCTGGGAACCAAACCAGGTCCTCTGAAAGAGCAGCCACTGAGCCATCTCTTCAGCCTCCATCACTGACTCTTGATGTGTCTTCTTCCAGACAGTTTTCTATGCATATATATGTATGTTAAATACATTTTTAATAAAAGTGAGATTTTGTACTTTTTTTTTTTACTGATATGTCTTCAGTAACTTTTAAAAGTTAATGACTGTAAATAGCCATTTCACATTTTTTTTAATGCACTTTTATTTGTTGATTCATTTAAATCTCTTTCTAAATTGGGTTACTTTTTTTTTTTTTTTTTTTTTTTTTGGTCTTTTTGAGACAGGGTCTCCCAGCTGGCCTGGAACTCACTATGTAGACCAGGTTGGCCTTGAACTCACAGACATCTGCCTGCCTCTGCCTCCTGAGTGCTGGGATTAAAGCCATGCACCACCATGCCTGGCTAAATTGGGTTACTTTTAAATGGAAAAATTAGACAAAAATATGGGTTTTGTCTGTAATTCTTGATCTGTCATCTTTCCTTTATATTTAGCTTCTCCATTGGCTCAGTGCTGATCACAGAATCTGATGCACAGAAAACAGTGTACCCTGGAAATTTTCTGAAAGAAAATATTGATGGCACAACAGAGGTATTGTATTTCTTATCTTTATTTTAAAACTATTATGTACTCTGATTTTTCTCTTTTTTTTTCCCCTTGGAAAATTGAATATAAAATTTATTTAAAACCACCCACAAGTTCTGTGTAATCAGGAATACAATATGTAATAGGTTCTTTAAAAAATAAAACTCAGCCTGGTCTACAGAGTGAGTTCCAGGACAGCTGGGGCTATAGGGAGACCCTGTCTCAAAAAGACCAAAATAAATAAATAAATAAATAAAAATAAAACTCATTTTTTAATTGAGTTTTAATTGAAAACATATTTTAAGCCAAAAGCTTAAAATATGTTTTCAATTAAAATATCATTTAGCCTTATTCACTTAGAACAATTTTTTTTTAATTTTATTTATTTCTGTATGTGTATGAATGTACTGTCTGCATGCAAGTTTGTGCACCCGGGTCGTGCAATGCCGTGGAGGTCAGAAGAGGGTCTCAGATTCCCCTGGAACTGGAGTTCTCCTGGAATTGGAGTTTCAGATGGTTCTCGGCCGCCATGTGGGTGCTGGGGATTGAACCCAGATCCTCTGTAAGAGTGGTCGGCGCTCTTAACCGCTAGGCCATCTCTCCAGCCCCACTTAGAACAATTTAAAAATTTTTATGCTCTAAACAAATGAAAGGCACACAAGGAAAGTATAATAGACAATTTTCACAATTATCTTTACATTTATGTTTCAATACTAGTAGATTTCAATGCATTTCGCTAGATAAATGTAACCATATTGCACCAAAATTTAGATCCTTTAAGTAACATGCAATTCCAACTCACAAGTCTTCAAGTACTGATAGTGTTACGTGTGCAGAGGATTACAGATTCCCTGCTACATTTGGTCAACTCTCCTTGTTTCCCTTGTAGGTGAAGAACTAAATAAAATGTTTTATGGAGTTTTTAAAGGATTTCTTAATTTGGGGGGGGGGTGTTGAAACAGGGTCTCCCTGTAGCCCCAGCTGTCCTGGAACTCGCTTTGTAGATCAGGCTGGCCCTGAACTCACAAAGCTTTGCCTGCCTGTGCCTCCCAAGTGCTAGGATTAAAGGTGTGCAACACCACACCCAGCAATGTTTTTAATTAATGAGATAGGATGTAAATAGGTAAGAAAGGTAAAAAATAAAAAAATAAAATAAATAGTAAATACGTTCTGTATTAGTCACTTTTCTGTTGCTGTGATAAAACACCATGACCAAGGAAACTTATAAAAGGAAGAGTTTATTTGAGTTTATGATTGACGGTTCCAGAGTCCATTGTGGTGGGAGGCATGGTGGCCAGGGCTGGAGCAGAAAGCCGAGGTTCACATCTCCAATGAGCACAGGAAGTCAAGAGAGACAACTGGAGCCTGCAAGGCTTGCTGAACTCACTAAGCCTGCCTCCAGCATGGCCACGCCTTCTAAGATCTCCCAGAACAGTGCCACCAACTGGAGACAAAATGTCTGAATACTTGAAGGGGGACACTCTCATTCAAACCACCACATTCCACTCCCTGGCCCCCATAGGCTCATGACCATATAAAATGCAAAATGCATTTAGTCCAATCTTAAAAGTCCCCATAGTTTTTACTAGTCTCAGTTCTATTCAAAAGTCTACAATCCAAAATCTCTTTTGAGACTCAGGCTAATCTCTTATCTGTAGGCTACTGTAAAATCAAAAGACAAATTGCATACTCACAACATACAGTGGAACCAAATACACATTCCCATTCCAAAAGGGAGGAATAGAGGCATAGTGAGGAAATACTGGACCAAAACAAGACCAAAAACCACAGGGCAAACACCAAGTCCAGTAGCTCCATGTGCAACTTCTGGGACTTTACTTCCAAAGGGCTTAGATGGCTCAGCTCTTCCAGCTTTGCTTGCAACATACATCTCTTCCTTAGGCTGGTACCACTCCCTGTATGCAGCTTTCCATGGCAAATAACTCATAGCTCTGGCATCTCGAATGTATTCTTGGAGTCTCCGCTGCCAACCAGGCGTCACATTCATAGCTTTGCACAATAGCCTATCAGGGCCTTCTTTATTCAGGGACGCCCCTGCTGCACTCTGCCTGGCCTTGGAGGCTCTCTGAAACTGTGGAGGAAGAACTGATGACCCCTTCACTCTTGTATCCTTCATGCCTCCAAAGCCAGCACCACGTGAATGAAACTGCTGAGTTTGGCTGCAAGTTTGGGATAGACCCTGTCCTACTTCAACCACATTCACAAATTTTCTCTGCCCTTTTAGTATTTTCCTTTCAAAAGTTGGAGGCTTAACTGCATGTGTGGTCTTGCCCAGAAGGTACTGTTTCTGTTGTTTACTTATAAAGCTCAAGGCCTCAGGGCTGGAGAGATGGCTCAGCGGTTAAGAGCACCGACTGCTCTTGCAGAGGACCCGGGTTCGATCCCCAGCACCACCCACATGGCAACTAAGAACTGTCCATAACTCCAATTCCAGGAGAACTCCAGTTCCAGGGGAATCTGAGACCCTCTCTGACCTCCATGGCTTTGCACAATACGGGTGCACAAACCTACATGCAGATAGTACATTCATACACATACCAAATAAATAAAATTTTTTAAAAAGTATTGAATCTTAAGAGATGTTTTTTCATAAATCTGTATATAGTCAGCTCTTTCATTACAGCATAAATATGCATTGGTGTGGATATGAAGTTATTGGGCTCAAAGTCATCAAGAGGGGGGTCTCATTTGAATATTCAAGGTGATTTGTCCTATTTACTTACCCCTTTTCTTGTGACCCAGAATATAAGAAAGTCCAGATAAACTGCCTCTTTACATAGGCTTATAAACTAACCTATATAGATTACTAAAAACTTTACAAATAAATCTCAGTATGCTTCTTAATTCTCTACACAAAGGTATTTTTTTTCCAAAGATTTTAATATGGCTGCAAAGCAGGACAACAACAACAAAGACAAATCAAATAATCTAGAGATGGCATTGCCTGTTAGAGACACTAGTAATTTTCCATTTTTATCCAAAAGAACTAACTTGGAACTAACATTGTTTACCTAGCACCCTTTCCCTCAAGAAACCTTCATTTTGATAGTTTTTTTTGTTTTGTTTTTTATTTGTTTGTTTGTTTTTGGTCTTTTTGAGACAAGTTCTCTGTAGCCCAAGCTGCCCTTGAAGTGACAGAGATCTGCCTGCCTCACCTCTGCATTCATCCAAGCCCGGCCATTTCAGTAGATTTAAATATACTAAATTTTGATTGTGAGGGGCTGGCCTCTACCTTTTGAAATTCCTGTTTAAGAAATTATTTGGGGCTGGAGAGATGGTTCAGTCGAGCACCGACTGGTCTTGCAGAGGACCCAGGTTCAATTCCCAGCACCCACATGGCGGTTAAGAACCGTCTTTAACTCCAGTTCCAGGGGATTCCGACCTCCGAGGCATTGCATGACACAGGTCAACCAACCTATATGCAGAGAGTATACTCATACACATAAAAGTAATAAATAAAAAAATTATTTGGAAGAAAATTTTAGTCTTTCTATTGTAATAGTAAAAGGATATTTTCAGGGGCTGGAGAGATGGCTCAGCCCTTAAGAGCACTGCTCTTGCAGAGGACCTGGGTTCGATTCCCAGCACCCACATGGCTGCTAAGAACCACCTTTAAGCTGGGCATGGTGGTGCACGCCTTTAATCCTAGCACTTGGGAGGCAGAAGCAGGCAGATCTCTGTGAGTTGAAGGTCAGCCTGGTCTATAGAGTTCCAGGCCAGCTGGGACTATGGCGAGACCCTGTCTCAAAAAGGAAAAAAAAAAAGGATATTGTCTATGCATTCTTTTTTTTTTTTTTTTTGTATGTGTACGAATGTACTGTTTGCATGCAGGTCTGTGCACCTGTGTCGTGCAATGCCGCGGAGGTCAGAAGAGGGTCTTGGATTCCCGTGGAACTGGAGTTCTCCTGGAATTGGAGTTACAGATGGTTCTTAGCTGCCATATGGGAGCTGGGGATCGAACCCAGGTCCTCTGCAAGAGCAGTCAGTGCTCTTAACCACTAGGCTATCTCTCCAGCCCTATACATTCTTTTAAAACACAAAGCAGGGTGATTCACACTGACAATCAAAGCACTCAGAATGCCAAGGCAGGAGGATTACCACAAGTTTGAGGCAGCCTGGGCTGTATTGTCCTAAAACAAACAAAATAGCCACACATAGTGGCATGCCTGTTATCCTAGCACTAAGGAGGCAAATCTCTGTGAGATCTAGGTCAACCTGGTCTACACAGCAAGTTCCAGGCCAATGGCCCCCAAACCCATATATTTTAATTTTTTATTTTTGTATGTGTATGAATGTACTGTCTGCATGTAGGTTTGTGCACCCATGTCGTGCAATGCTGAGGAGGTCAGAAAAGGGTGTTGGATTCCCCTGGAACTGGAGTTCTCCTAGAATTGGAGTTATAGACGGTTCTCAGCCGCCATGTGGGTGCTGGGGATCAAACCCCGGTCCTTTGCAAGAGCAGTCGGCACTCTTAACCTAGGCTAGACCATCTTTCCAGCCGCAAACCCATATATTTTAAAAATAAAAAAGCAGCAGCATAAAATCATAAACCTAAAATTTATAAGATAGGAACAAGAATTTGGAGATACCTTTAATATGGATGAGAAGTATATTTTATAAATATCTTTGATTCTAATATGGATATACTTAATTTCTACTCTCTAACACCCTAGTTCAGTTCATGGTGCAGAAATCACCCAGTAGCACTCACACTGCTTGACTGGCTATGTGACATGGAACAAACCAGTTTTCATATTTGTCATCTATAGCTGCCCCATCTATAGAATGGAAACAAAGCCTTAATGATTGGGAGAAAAAGCTGGACAAAGCACATACTGATCACCTAAAATATTTCAGTTTCTTTTTGGGATAGTGTCTCATACAGCACAGGCTGGGCCTGAATTTATTATGTAGCCCAGGATGGCATCAAACCTCAAATCCTCCTAGGTCTACCTCACAGGAGATAGTCATGAGCTGCCACACCCATGAATTAATTTATTTCTGGTGTATGTTTTTCAAAATAGGACCTTCATTTTAGCATCTATTTTTTGTTATAGATGGCAGAGGGCAGACAAATATTAAAAGTCCTTTGAGCCATGCACCTTCCTTTGGATGCTGAACAGGAACACAGCTCACTTTTCTGGGCCTTGACTGTCACATTGTACTTGGATTATGGACATTAACCACATCCAATTATTTTTTATCCAGTTTTGAAATGTCACATTCTGATTATAGAATAGTTTATAGTATTAGCTGTGTGTAATGTTAATTTAAGGGAACAGGCCTATAATACAAGTCACTGTCTCTCAAGTTACGGCTAATTATGAACAAAGAACTTTAATAGTAAATACACCTTAGAGAATCTTACAGTTATTTTTATGCCTGTGCTTTAGCAATTATACTATAAATAGAAAAGATAAAAATTATTTAAAGAGTGCTCGCTTCGGCAGCACATATACTAAAATTGGAACGATACAGAGAAGACTAGCATGGCCCCTGCGCAAGGATGACACGCAAATTCGTGAAGCGTTCCATATAAAAAAAAAAAAAATTATTTAAAGAAACAAGTATAGTATAAGGAAAATACAGAAAAAGTTAAATATGAGGAATACTTTTCCCTTCCAAGAATGTTATGAATTTGAATGTTCCCTTTTTAATTTTATTATGAAAATTATTTATGGTTTGTGTAACATCAGTTTCCTACCATGGAAAGTGGGCCTGCCATCTTTGGAATATTGTTATACTTATTTATTTATTTTTAATTTATTCATTTTGTATGTGTATGAATATACAATCTGCATGTAGGCCTGTGCACCCGTGTTGTGCAATGCCTCAGAGGCCAGAAGAGGGTGTCAGGATTCCCCTGGAACTGGAGTCAAAGACAGCTCTCTGCCTCCATGTGGGTGCTGGGGATCGAACCTGGGTCCTCTGCAAGAGCAGTTGGCGCTCTTAACCGCTAGGCCATCTCTCCAGCCCCAAGGAATATTGTTTAGGAATCTGGAAGGTCCAAGGTGCTGGGATGGTAGATGAGGCCTCCTCTGGCAGAGACCACTAGTCTATGAAAGTTCTTCATGTAACATAGAGCATACCACACAGGAAAACACCCTGTGCCTCTCTTCATCATTATCCCTAATCCAGACCTCCAGCTGCAGAAGTCTGGTCTTCACCTACTCCCGGTACATAGCTTGTTTCCTGTGTCTCAGAAAAGATGACGATCACTGCCCTTTCTCTTTCTGTTATCAAGGAGAGACATTAACCACATTTTGATTCAACTGCACTCATATGAATTATTTGTTTGGATCAAATTTACATAATTGTTAAATAAGTATTTTGGTGCTAAGAATGTGTTTACCTTACATTACTAAAAGTCTTATGTTTGGTATATTGATAAACATTATGGAAAAATGGATCATCTTAGTAAATATTAAGAAAAAATTTGCTTATAATTTCACAAAGAATTATAACCACATATTAACATTTAACTTAAAAATAAAATACACATATACACATATATTATATTTAAGTATGATTAACCCCTTTAAATTTATTATAAATATGTAAATATATTTCTCTTTTCATCTGAGTTCATGGTTATGAATATAATAATTTAGGAGAATTAAGAGTATCCAGAAGTGGTGCCAGAGAGGTGGCTCAGCAGGTAAGAACCCTTTCTGGTCTTGCAGAGGACCCAGGTTTGGTTCTCAGGAACCACATGGTGGCTAACAACCATACAAAGCTCTAGTTCCAGGGGATCCGTTGTCCTCTTCTGACCTGTATGGGTATTGTATGACACAGGTGCACTTACCTACATGCAGGCAGTGCACTCATACACATAAAATAAAAATAATAAATAAAATATTTTTTAAAAGATTATCCAGGCTGAGCATGGTGGCACATGCCTTTAATCCCAGCACTTGGGAGGCAGAGGCAGGCAGATCCCTGTGAGTTCAAGGCCAGCCTGGTCTACATAGTGAGCTCCAGGCCAGCTGAGGCTAAAGGGAGACCCTGTATCAAAAAGACCCCCTCTCCACTCACCCCCCCAAAAAGCATCCAGAAGTTTGCTAAGAAATAGTGATATTTAGGGAATATTTTGATATTAAAAGATTATATAAATAGTCAATGTATAAATGATGTAAAAATAAATATGCCATATTTTGCTTCTTAATTCAGTTTTCTGGTGGATTTGGAGTGAAGCAAGAAATGAATATGGTTAAATTGATGGAACAACAGTATCAAGAACGATTAGAAGAAGAAGTAGCTAAAGTAAGTTTGCCATTTATCTGAAGATTATTTTCTCTATTTTCTTTGAACCTTCAAAAGGCATAGATCTAACTGATGGGGTGTTATATATTTTTAGTAATAAGTTTCACATATAGTTTGCCTTTAACTCGTAAGATAATTGCTGGGATTTTTGTTGTTATTGTTGTTGTTCCTATTGTTTTTTTAGCTATTCTGTTTAATTCAGGCTAGCATCAGACTTGCCATCCTCCTGCCTCTACCCCTCAGGTTCTGTATTACAGGCCTGCACTACATCTGGCACTGGAATATTAAGTGGAATAATCTGATTAAGACAAGCATGCTTTAGAATAGTAATTCGAAACTTTTTGGAATGTTGCTGGGTTTTGTATGTTTGTTACCTTGTGAAGGAGCTTGACCTTCTTTAAAAGTTGTGAAGATTAGAGTGCACAGAGCTTAGATCAGGGATTTCCCAGGACCACCTGAAGCACAGAATACCCCCCCTCCCAAACTCCCCACCCCACCCCACCCCCAATTGGGATTGCCAAGGGAGTGTCCAAGTGGATTCTTTGGAGAACCTTCAGAACAGAAAGGGAAGAGTGAGTTAGACTTCCAATAGAAAGCCTAAAATTTAGACAAGTCAACACTCCATAAGCAAGGAGAGAAACAAATCAATCAAACAAACAACGAAGGCATCTGAAGGAGGCAAGCAAAGCAAGCCTTCAACAGAATGAAGAGGCATTTGGGATTCGCATTGGAATACAGGCAAAGAGAAACCCACATGCCAGGGACACAAAAAAAGACAACATGGGAAAGGTGCAGGATAATTCCACTGCAAGCTCTACAAACCCTGTGGAAGATTCCTACAGTGGGATCCCCCTGGGGATGGCCCAGGACACAGATATTACAAGTACAATTGTAGACATACCCAAAGAAATCAAAGACTATAATGAACAAGTCAGAGAACTAAAGAGAGAGAAGGGCCTAGAGAGAGAGAGAATGACAAACTCCGGAAGGAAGTGTAAACACTGAAAAGATCCCATGTTGAAAAAGATAAGGAAACCAACCAGCTAAGCAAAGAGCTACAGGAAGAGATTGAGAAGCTCCAAAAGATAGTGGAAATACTAAAGAATTCAGAAGAGAAAATGAAAAAGGAAATCAAACACTCATCCAATCAAGAGGAAAGGAATGGAAAAAGCCTCAGAAGCAGAATGGAGGAAGCAAAACAAAGAATATCAGACCTGGAAGATAA
>VZQC01004106.1:108069-211071 GCA_009823505.1 Rhizomys pruinosus
CTAGGATTAAAGGCCTGTACCACCATGCCTGGCTTAAAGACGGTTCTTAGAAACTGAGGATTTTTTTTTTTTTTTTTTTTGGTCTTTTCGAGACATGGTCTCCCTGTAGCCCCAGCTGTCCTGGAACTCACTCTGTGGAATAAATAAATCTAGATTAGAAAATTGGATAACTAGAGAATAAAGGAGGTAACTCTTTTTCTTCAAACTGTGAGGTATAACTTATTTTTAGGCATGAAATCAATTTAGTAGGCTAAGACTAGGATTTTAGTATTAATGGAACAGTTCAGTTAAAAACCCAGACATGTACCCAGCTGTGCTTTGGATCACAATATATGATGTCCATGTTTCCATGTCTTTATTTAGCTTTTGCTCATGAAAGATAGTTGTGTTGACCATTAGAGTTGACCACTGTTTTTATGTCAGAACTTTGAAGTCAGCATTATACTCTCTTCTAATTTCTCTTGTTTCTGGTACCGAGGTCCTTGTCAATTTTTTTGAACCATAAAAAGGTAATATCTTTGGAAAACTTTCAATTCATTGCTCATTTTGAGTCTTTGAAATGGTATCTTCTGTAAATATTCCTAGCTCTACGTTATGAAATATTTTCATTATTCCTCATTATGTCATACTGGATTATGATTCGGATATTCAACATTTTTATTCTATCCTTCATATCACATTGCTTTTTGTTGTGATTTTTAGGGAAGGTCTTGTATATTCTAGGCTGGACTCAAACTCTGTGTAAACAAGAATGACCTTGAATTTCTGATTTTCCTGCCTCCTCCTGAGTGCTAGGATTATAGGCATATGCCGTTATACCCAGTTTCCTTCATGCCTCCTCGGCCATCACTTAAACCAAGCTACATCCCCAACCCATTTCTTTCCTTTTTTGTAGCTTCAGTTTTTGTGTTTGTATTTCCATGTTGTATTCTTTTTTTTTTTTTTTGGGGGGGGGGTCTTTTTGAGACAGGGTCTCCCTGTAGCCCCAGCTGTCCTGGAACTCACTCTGTGTACCAGGCTGGCCTTGAACTCACAAAGACCCGCTTTCCTCTGCCTCCCAAATCCTAGGATTAAAGGCGTGTGCCACCATGCCCGGCCCATATTGTATTCTTAATATAAAGAAACAAAGATGGAGACCAGGTTTGGTGCAGGAAATGTAGAAAGCAGAAGCCATTCTTAAGGACTTGACTATTAATTAGAAAATGTTGCCAATATATTTTGCTAAGCTGTATTATTTATTAACTCTTTCTCTTTTGACATTTTGGTATAATGGCATATATTCTAAGTGACTAACTAGAACATTACCACATCATTCTGAGTTAGCATAGCCAGGCAAGAATTCCAATTTGATGGATGCAATGAGATTGTTGGGATAGAACTAGTATATATATGTTTAAGGTACTTCAGCTCTGTATACATACTTTGATTCAAATCTCTGATCTAATACTGATTATATATATATATATGTAACCTTTGACATGGCTCCTAATGTTTTTACACTTCCATTTTC
Organism: Rhizomys pruinosus; assembly: GCA_009823505.1. Classification (NCBI taxonomy): domain Eukaryota; kingdom Metazoa; phylum Chordata; class Mammalia; order Rodentia; family Spalacidae; genus Rhizomys; species Rhizomys pruinosus. Next base: position 109,580 of record VZQC01004106.1, read on the forward strand.
TCAGCATTTGGTTTGATGTTATTCTTCAAGTCAGTAGTACAGTTATACTACTAGACAGAACCATCCAGATATAAAGGTCATAGTGAGATGTGACGTTAAATTTTAGAAGATGAATTGAGATAAGAATGCAGGTTCTTAAGCCTACCTTGCATTTATTTGCTTTGTGTTTTAGGGTCACATCATTTAATCTTTCTAATCTAGTTTTCTTTTTTATTAACTGGGGCATTAACTGGGAAAGCAATGTGGCTCATCTATTACTACTGCTTACTGCTTTGTAGAAGACCCAAGGTCAGTTCCCAGTAGGTGCCTCACAATCTCCTTTAACTCTAGCTCCAGGGGATCCAGTACCTCTTACTCTATAGGCCCTTGCACTCACCAAATACCCAGACAGAGACACAGGCATACATATAATTAAAAATGAATTTAAGTTGAGGCATTAATAGTATTTACCTTATAGCTTATAAAGTATTGAATGAAATAAAACCTTTTTAAAAACCAATTGATGCCGGGCGTGGTGGTGCACGCCTTTAATCCTAGCACTTGGGAGGCAGAGGCAGGTGGATCTTTGTGAGTTCAAGGCCAGCCTGGTCTACAGAGTGAGTTCCAGGACAGCTGGGGCTACAGGGAGACCCTGTCTTGAAAAGACAAAAAAAGAAAAAAAAAATTGATACTGCTTGATTTTTTTTTTTTCGGTCTAGTTATCATCAGCATTATTTCTATTAAAATGGGATTATAGGATCTGGAGAACATAGCCTGGAAAGAAGTAGGCTAGCCAGAACCAGGTAGGAATCAGGACTCTAGAAAAAGTGAATTGGATTCAAGACAGGAGATTAAAGCAGATAGTCTATGTGAAAGAACTGTTTTGGAAAGCTGAAGGTCAGTAGGCACCAATTTTCTCCTGAGTTCATGGCAGCCAAGGTGTCTTTATTGTAGATTATCTTTAGAGATGCGACTTGTTATGAACTTGTTGATTAATACTTTTCGTTTCAAAGGCTTAGGGCCTTGTCAGAACCAGAACTGCTACTCATGAAATACCTATGCTAAGAGGGATATAAATAGGGTTCCATGGTCATAATTGTGGTGGAAAGTCAGATTAGATTTAAACATGTAATCATCCTGTACGGTCATGCAAACCACATGTTACACTTCAGGGGAAATCTGTTGTGGAGAATAAGAGGCCATGCACAATGATACATTATAAAGACTCCATCAGAGCACTGCTTAAACTAGTTCAGGTCAGGTTCAATTGTGTTTATCCTTAATCCCAGTTTATAGGAGATTGAGGCAGAAGGATCACAGACTCATGGCCAGCCTGGGCTGCATGGTAAGTCTAAGGTCTACTTAGGCTCCATAGCAATGCTGTTTCTCCAGGAACAAACAAACAAACAACAACAACAACAACAACAAAAAAAAAAACGTAGAACCAGGCTAAATTGTCAACAGAAAGAAATGAGTAAATGTGGGGCTGGAGAGATGGCTCAGCGGTTAAGAGCGCCAAATGCTCTTGCATAGGACCCAGGTTCGATTCTCAGCACCCACATGGCAGCTAGGAACCGTTTTTAACTCCAGTTCCAGGGGAATCCGACGCCCTCTTCTGACCTCCACAGCATTGCGTGACATGGGTGCACCAACCTACATGCAGACAGTACACTCATACACATAAAAAATAATAAATACATTTAAAAAAATAAAAAGAAATGAGTAAATGCATAATATACCCATGTATTTCAACTCATCGGAAATTATAATGAAATGTATTTCCTGTCTCAAAAGATATTTACAGCCTGATGTGGTGGCACACGCCTTTAATCCCAGCACTCGGGGGGCAGAGGCAGGTGGATCTCTGGGAGTTCAAGGCCAGCCTGGTCTACAAAGTGAGTTCCCGGCCAGCTGGGGCTATAGGGAGATCCTGTCTCAAAAATACCAAAGGGAAAAAAATAAAAAGATATTTACTATAGATAAGCCATGAAACCTAACTAGAATTTAGAGTATGATCACGTTTTTGTAGAAAACTTCTTCCCTTATATATAAAACTTCTTTCTATATATAAAGAAGGAAAGAATTTAGAAACATTTACTAAGAGTTAGTAGCAAATTTTCTTGGAAGAAAGAAATATAAAAACATTTATTATGTAGTTATTTTTTCACTGAAAACCTCTTGCTGTTGAAATTTTTAATTTTTTAAAATTTTAAATGGAAGGCAATAAAATACTTCATCAACTTCCTTGCAAAGTAGAGAGTTTATCTCTTATTATAGGATTTCTTTTAAAACCAGAAGGCCAGGCCTTTTAAAATCCATATAATTTTGAATAACTTGCTTTTCTAATTCTGTCTGTTGTATATAAATGTAATCCAGTTTCTTTTTGTTTCCTTTATTTAGGTTATTGTGTCCATGAGTGTAGCATTTGCTCAGCAAACTGAACTCTCCAGGATGTCTGAGGGAGAAGAAAATATTACAATATCAAAACAAGAACATGTTCTATGTCAGCAAGAAGAACATCATTTAAATGACATAAAATCATCAGAAGATCAAGTTGATCCTCAGACTTTTGAGACAGACAAGAATTTTAAAGAAAAATTTAAACCACTTAGTAAAGAGTTAGGAGAAGATAAAAAAGAAGTTCCATTATCTAATAATGATGATCTTGATGATATGCAGAAGTCAAAGGATCATTGGATGACTATTTCAGAAGAAATATTTTCCAAAGATGAAACATTTATAGTCAGACAATCTGTAAGTATGTTTGTTAGACTATTAAAAGGAAGGAAAACCTTGTAAAAAATTGTGACTTCCATTTCTCAGTCTTTCTCAATATTCTCCATGAGGAAGTTGACTGTTTTGAGCAGAAGTTCACTATTTCAGTCAGTTCTTCAATGCAGTCCTTTTTGTTGTTATTGTTTCCAATATGTGTCACTCCCAACTGCTTTGGACAAAAGCTCAAGGGGCTGTGCACAAGAAATACTTACAACTAGGTAATTGGCACTAGCATCCACAGATGAGGGATACCATTCATCCTTTGTTTTTCTTGGACTGTGTTACTTCACTCAGCATGATGTCCTCTAGCTCCAGCCATTTTTCTGCAAAGCTCATGATGTTGTCTTTCTTTACTGCTGTATAGAACTCCATTGCATAGATGTACCACATTTTCTCTATCCACTCATCAGTTGTGGGGCATTTGGGTTGGTTCCAGCTCCTTGCTATTGTGAAGAGAGCTAAAATAAACATGGCTGTGCATGTATCTCTGTGGTGGGGTGAGACTTAGGGTACATGCCCAGGAGTGGTATGGCTGGGTCGGGTGGCAAGTTCATTCCAAGACTTCCAAGGGCTCTCCACACTGCTTTCCATAGTGGCTGTACCAGCCGTGGATGAGTGTTCCCCTTTCCCCACAACCTCTCCAGCACTTGGTATCATTTGTTTTCTTGATCCTAGCCAGTCTTATTGGAGTAAGATGATATCTTAAAGTGGTTTTGATTTGCATTTCTTTAATGATTAGTGCTGTTGAGCACTTCTTAAGGTATTTCTCAGCCATCTCTAATTCCTCATTTGTGAAGTCTCTGTTCAGTTCTTTGCTCCATCTATTAAGTGGGTCATTTGTTTTCTTTTATCTTTGTTTTTTGAGTAGTTTATATATTCTGGAAATCAATGCTTTGTCAGATGTATCTGCAGTGAAGATTTCCTCCCACTCTGTGGGATTTCTCTTCACTTCCTTGATTGTTTCTTTTGATGTACAGAAGCTTTTGAGTTTGAGGAGGTCCCATTTGTCAAGATCTTAATTCTTGCGCAGCTGCCGTCTGATTTAGGAAGTCTTTTCCTACGCCTATGTCTTGTAGTCTGCTGCCAACTTTTTCTTCTATCTCCTTCAGAGTTTGGGGTTTCACGTTGAGGTCTTTGATCCATCTGGAGTTGACTTTTGTACAGGGTGAGAGGTAGGGGTTTAATTTCATTCTTCTACAAGTGGTGATCCAGTTTTGCCAACACCACTTGCTGAAGATGCTGTCTTTTCTCTTTCTCAATATTCTTCCTCATGGAGAATATTGAGAAAGACTGAGAAGGAGATGAAAAGCAGGTTTGGCAGAATGCATGAGCTCTGGTGGGGTGGGGGAATGGGGGGGGACATGGGTCTAGATTTGATAAAAAAAATAAATTTATGTGAAAAAAAGAAAACAAAAAAATTGTGGCTTCCTTCACTGTAAATACATTAACAATTAATGGTTGTTATATACATTTTTATTGAATTTTTTATGTGTTTCATACATAATTTTTCAGTCAGTCTTAATCATCTTTACATCTGCTTGTTTATTGGCACCCTCCCACATCAGCCCCCACCTCTGGAGTTCACACATTCTGTCATTTGTGCTAGGGTCCATTGTGATAATGTTTTTGAAGGAAGAAGAAAGGGCCAAATCCAGTTTCTTACCAAGAAGTTCTCTAGAGTGCTATATAAGTACTATATAATGTAAATTTGATAGTAAATTTTCTTGTGTTTCATAAATATAATTTGAAAATAAATTTCCTATTTCTTTCCCACCATAAAATATCAAGAGGAATAATTGAGTCATAGTCTAATTAAGCGTCAGAGAAATATTGAATATTTTTAATTTTCTTCTTTAAAGTTAGATTTTCACTAAACTAGCTTATGAATAAATATTGTCCTCCTGGAAAGTAATATATCATGGTAATTAACTTAATGTTATTTTGGAATTATAGTTAAAAGAAATGTCTTTTTAAAACTTTATACCTTAATAATAAGATAAAAAATAATAAGATAAAAAAATTTTGTTTGTTTTACTGCTAAAGATCCATGATGAGGTATCAGTATCAAGCATGGATACTTCTAAACAGCTAATGTTGAATGAAGAACAGTTGGAAGATATGAGACAGGAACTTGTACGGCAGTATGAAGAGCATCAGCAGGCAACAGAACTGTTAAGACAGGCCCACATGCGTCAGATGGAGAGACAGCGAGAAGACCAGGAGCAGCTGCAAGAAGAGATTAGGAGACTCAATAAACAATTATCTCAGGTATGGCAGTGAGAGTCCCTTTTTGCCCCCCATTTAAAGTAACAGTATTCTTTATGTAACCTTTTTTAAAAAGTCAAAATTATTTTTCCAGAGCTGAAATATTACAAATATTTAACATTAGGAACATATCCCACCAGCACAGCAGATTTAGATCTTGTTAGGTACACCTAAGTCAGATTTGTAATGTGTCACTTCATTTAATTGGAAGAATAAAAAGAAATCATTCCACTAACAGTATATAGCAGACAAAGGCTGAATAGCAGAGGCACTGATCAGCTTGAATGAGCTCTGTGCTCAGGGGTCTGCATATGTAGTTGCTCTGTAGTTATTTACATCTCTGTGACTCTGCCAATTAGTATTTCAGTGGTTTATCTTTATCTATCTCTAATCCACTTGTTAATCATGAATGGAAATCTTCTGCCGTAGCATGTTTTGGTTCTTTCTCCAAGGAATCATTTCTTGTTGATTTGAGAAATGCAAATTTATATAACATTCTTATCCCTCTCTTGACTAAAATTCCTTGGTATTTGGGAGCTGTATTCTTATCGATTGCTGTATAAAATATACTCACAAAATCATTGCAGAAAAGCTTTTATGAAACTATTGAATTTAATTTTAAAACTAAAAGGAAAATTAGAGAATTTAACGTGTATTCTTTCTGATGTAAAATAGTAGGAAATTTGGAACTGGAGCCTAAAATATCATTTGGAAAATCAGTTTCGCTTTTCTTCATTGCATTTTGTGAATTCAGAATTCTGAATTTTCAATGCAAAATTGACATAAAAGTATTATTACTTGAACTGTATAAATTCCTGACTATTTAAGTTTAACTTTTTTCTAAAGTTTCAAATCTTGCATTGAATTTTATATATGCCTTTTAACCCCTTATAATGGAATATGAATAATAGAATCAAAGCCTATTGGTTTCAGGGGGTTAAAACAAATCTGCTTAATGTTTCTATTCTTTGCTTCTATCGCAAACAATATTCTCTTATGACCTTTTTTCTCATTTAGAGATCCTCAATAGATAATGAAAACCTGGTTTCAGAGAGAGAAAGGGTGCTTTTAGAGGAACTGGAAGCACTAAAGCAGCTGTCTTTAGCTGGAAGAGAGAAGCTGTGTTGTGAGCTGCGCAACAGCAGTACGCAAACACAGGTAGTACGGACTTTGGCTCACCTAGGAGCAATGGATCAACAATTCAGTAGATTTGTTTGTCTTTGTTGGTGGTGTGAGATACATTTTTTTATAGTCATTGAGCTTCACATGTTTGTGATTGCCTACATGTAAGGTAGGTGGAGTGAAAATGCCTTGCATTCCACTGACTGTAATTTGAATCTGGGATTGCTATAACAGCAGCTGTTGCTCTACCATGGAACAAACCTCATATTTTATTGTAGTAACACGCAGCATGCATTCCTTTGAACCCATTAAAATGTTTTTCATCTGTGCATTAGAATGTTTTATCTTCTTTTGATAATGCTAATCTCTTGATAAAATGTAGTTAAACATTATTTCAAGCAACATCTACTTCATGCACAGAGGTTTCTGTTTTATCTCATACCATTGTAGAGTCTGACTTGCTGTTTCTAAGATGACAGGCTTTCTTTCTGTCTTGTCCTCTCTGCCTCTGCACCAACTTAAACAGGATGGAAGTGAAAACCAAGGAGAAGTTGAGGAACAGACATTAAAAGAAAAGACACTGGATAGAAAACCTGAAGATGTACCTCTTGATATAAACCTGTCCAATGAAAGGTATATAAAATGTGTGCCTTTTCAGTACAGAGTTTAAAATGCTTGTTTCAGCTTAATAAACTTTGTCCTTATTTTTGTCTTATACATTTGTACTTTGTCTTAAAAAAATCATTGTATTGTATATGAAATATGTCCATAAACATATAACAGAGAAAATTATAATTATTTATCATTAGACAAACTTTTAAGTCTTTTCCATGTAATATATTTTTATTGGATATTGATCTTAGACCTGATTCTATTTAGTTGTTATTTCGATGTTGGACTTTTCTTGATTGACTGTTTTCCTAACACTATTTTGTGGCTTAGAAATCAGTTCATCTTGAGCTTCATTTCTTGTTTCCTCATCATTTTATAGACATTCATTTAGTATTAACTAATCCTTATTCAGTTTTATAGAGGAGAAACTTAATCACCCAGTAGTATCAAAGTATTCTTTACTTGGACTTTATAGAGGTTAATATAAAATGTACAGTAATATACTATATGAGGTTAGTTAGCCCATGTTAACATTAAGGCCTCTAAGCATAATGTTTTATTTTATTCAAATGAAAATAATTTCTTTAAAATTAAAACAAATATCTACTAACTTAATTTCCTCCTTTTCCAATTTCTGTGACTGTCACCCTTTTGTGTCCTCCTAACCTCCTTCCTCAGCCTGCATGGAGGAATTTGGCCCCTAAGATTTTGGCTTCCCCATTGGATCATCAGTATGGAACGCAGTCAGTGTGGAACTCAAACGAGAAAGACAGTGTATGAAACTTAGAGTTGCCATGACAATATAAAATAAACATTTTGTTTATTTTATATTATTTTTCATTATTTTATATGTTCTATAAATCATGCAGTGTTTAATTTTTAGGGATTTTTATAGTGAGTTTGATAAAGAGTATTCATGCTTATTTTAAACCATTATATTAATTTAATCAGTTCTCTTAAGTAGAAATATTTTCACATTCTAATTTTAGAATTTGAGACTTGAACAAAACTTAAGTAAAAGTTAAGGAAATAAGACCCTTTAATTCTTACCAAATTATTTGGCTTTATTTTTAACATTCTTGATTATGCAAGCAGAGAACTTGATCTGGATATAAAAATAGACCCCTGTCTTTCACCTGACAACTACTGAAGGAAAACAGTTCCCTTTATTACCTTACCCTAAAATAGGGAGATGACGTGGTGAGAAACAGATGTCCTTTAGCATGTTTGTTGGTAATCTCCTACAATGTGAGGTTGAGAAATAAAACTCTTCTGCCAGGGATGCTTTACCACAAGTCTGTCATTTTGTTTCCTTGTATTAAATGTAAAGTTTGCTACTGGAGTACATGTTGAAATAAGCTGTTAGGATACCTCAAATAATCTTTAAGTCATCATTTATGGAAATACATTTTTGATACAGTTTTAAAGGTTCATGGTACACTAAGAAATGTTCATAAAACACCTTGTCTAAGATGATCCCATTTTTGTTCTTAAAAATGTGTATGTGTGTAAGAAGGTAGAAGGGAAGTCTAGGCATTCAAATGAATGATGAGATCAGAGTGCTGAAGTAATTTGGAAAGTGGTTGACAGTAGTTTCTTTTTTTTTTTGGTCTTTTTGAGACAGGGTCTCCCTTTAGTCCCAGCTGGCCTGGAGTTCACTATGTTGACCAGGCTGTCCTTGAACTCACAGAGATCTGCCTGCCTCTGCCTCCTGAGTGCTGGGATTAAAGGCATGTGCCACCACACCTGGCAATTGTTTCTAATTTTTAAAAAAGAATATATTTTCAATTTTCTTTTTGAAGACAGTTTATTTCTCTTTATTGAAAATTTTCTATTGGTTGAAATGAGAGTGATGTGTGAAGCTAGATTTAGTGCTTAGTTTTGTCTCTAGATCTAATTTTAATTTTTTTAAAAAAGGCCTGTAATATTTGTTTGGTGTTTGCATATGGAAATTTCACTAGAGACCTTTTTTTAAGTTTTTTTTTTTATTTTATTTATTTTTGTATGTGTATGAATGTACTATCTGCATTTAGGTTTGTGCACCCGTGTCGTGCAGTGCTGCAGAGGTCAGAATTGGGTGTCGGATTCCCCTGGAACTGGAGTTAAAGATGGTTCTCAGCCACCATGTGGGTGCTGGGGAGTGAACCCGGGTCCTCTGCAAGAGCAGTCAGAGCTCTTAACTGCTAGGCCATCTCTCCAGCCCACTATAGACCTTTTTTAAAAAACAAAATGTGCCTATTTCTTTTTAAATATATGCATCTAATTCATCACCATTGAGTTGTAGACATAATACATTTTTTCCTACTTGGCTTTTATAATTGTACTTTAAAATGTGTTGTTTGACACACAAAGATGAAATATAAATATTCTGTATGAATAACTATGAACAATATTAATAATTCTATAACTTACATATGCTTTTTCAAATTTAAATTTATATCTCCTTAAAATTTCCTTCTATTTAATTATTAACATAAAAGCTTAGTTACTTGATTTCTTTGAGGTCAATAAGATACAGTTTTAAACAAAAAAGTAAATGTTATAAGCTACATAGAATTGTTAGAAGAAAAAAAAATAAAAAAAAGAATTGTTAGAAGAAAGCAAGTTCTCTATGATACAGTTTTAAAATAAATACAAGGATCATGTATTTTTCCAGTCACTTTTGTAGTGCTGGTATCTTAGCGAAGTGATTGGTTTTGATTAAGTGTGATAGAATGATTCTTTCTTTATATAGGTATGCCCTCCAGAAAGCTAATAACAGACTTCTGAAGATCTTGTTAGAAGTCGTAAAGACAACAGCAGCTGTTGAAGAAACAATTGGCCGCCATGTCCTTGGGATTCTGGATAGATCTAGTAAAGGTCAGCCAGCTACCAGCCTGATTTGGAGATCAGAAGCAGAAACATCTGTAAAACCTTGTGTCCAAGAGGAACATACAAGAGGTACTAGTTTTTTTATGCTGTTGAAATAATTCATATCTTCAGCAGTTATTCACCTCAAGGCACTTTATAATGTATAGAAAATTACCCCAGAGAAAATATTCTAATGTGCAAAAAATGGACTTCTGCACACAGATGCATTAAAGCTACTCTTTTCAAACACCATCACTTGCAAGTTGCTGTCTTTGCATTGTCATCATAACATTTCCAGAGTAACCATGATGCCTGCATAAACCAGATGTTGGTTTCATTTGTCTACTGACAAAATAAAAATTATGTATCAGTGCTCAGGACTCTTACATCCACCTGTGAATTAAGGAAAGGTTAAAATTAAGAGATTTTTAGGACTCCAGCTGCATTTGAGATGGCTAAATGAGTCTTTCTAAGAAGTCTAAGATTTGCGCTTATCTTGGGGCCGTCCTCTTGGATCTTGGGGCTGCCCTTTCTTCCTTTTGGAAGTGTTACAGCTGAATGTGACATATCTGGATCCTAATATTAAGTTCTGCCGTGGCATAGTCATCCTCCTAGCTCTGTCTTCTTCCTCTGGCTCTTCGGGTGGACTTTTTTTTAGTTTCTTGCCATCACATTGCCAACCTCTAGTCCCTCTTGTTTTTTGGTACATTATTCCTTGCTGAAGAAGAATCAGGAAATCAAAATACAAGAAAGTTTTTGTCAGATGCAGAAAGATAGGGTTTGGATTTTTGGATTAGAAGATTAAATCTATAGTTCACACCATTCCACACCTAAGCCCTTCTCCCCAGCTAGAGGCAGATTGTCTACAATGCCAGTTTTTTTGTAATTTTTGAAAGCTTTCACTTAAGCTTCATGTGGAAAAATGAGAAGCAAATTGCCAGTTACAGAAGGTTTGCTTAAAATAGCTGGTTGAGTTTTGCACAGTGGCAGTATCGTAGCCAATGAGGTTTATCCAAGGCACAATTATTGCTAATTGAAAATAGCTGGTTGATGATGTGGTTTCAGTTCTAAGGAAAGCTTGATTTGAATGTTTTTTAATTAATGTTTTTATTTTTTTTAATTTTATTTATTTTTTTATGTGTATGAGTGTACTATCTGCATGTAGGTTGGTGCACCCAACCTACATGCAGATAGTACATGATAGTCATGCAATGCCACGGAGTCAGTTCCAGGGCATTAGATTCCCCTGGAACTGGAGTTAAAGACGGTTCTTGGCCACCACGTGGGTGCTGGGAATTGAACCCAGGTCCTCTGCAAGAGCAGTTGGAGCTCTTAACTGCTGAGCCATCTCTCCAGCCCCTTGATTTGAAATTTTAAATAAAATAAATTTAAGAACACTTCAGTTGAGTTCAAAGATAATTTTTAAAATCACTTTTGGTAAATTAAATACTAATGATTTTAAACTTTTCAATTCACTCTTTTCACAAGTGTGATAGATGTTTTTTTTTCAGATTAACTTTCCTGGTAAAGCTCTAGTTCGAAACAATTTTTAATATTTGTGGATCCTGATGTATAGAGAAAAATAAGGTAAAATATTAAAATGTAAAATGGTTAATTAAGCATTTCATTGTTTTGTTTTGTTTTGAGACAGGGTCTCCTTGTAGTGCCGGCTGGCCTGAAACTTAGAGGTCGGCCTGCCTCTGCCTCCCAAGTGCTAGGATTAAAGGTGTGCACCATGCCTGGCAAATTAAGCTTTTTTTTTTTTTTTTTTTTTTTTTTTGTCTTTTAGAGACAGGGTCTCCCTATAGCCCCAGCTGGTATGGAACTCACTCTGTAGACTAAGCTGGCCTTGAACTCACAGAGATCCTCCTGCCTCTGTCTCCCAAGTGCTAGGATTAAAGGTGTTTGCCACCATGCCCAGCTTAAAGACAGTTCTTAGCCAACACGTGGGTGCTGGGAATTGAACCCGGGTCCTCTGCAAGAGCATTTGGTGCTCTTAACTGCTGAGCCATCTCTCCAGCCCCACAAATTAAGCTTTAAAAAAATTATGGGGGGGGGCTTTATTTTTGTTTTTATTTTATGTGTATGTGTGTATTGCTTCCATGTCGTGCAATGCCAACAGAGGACAGAAGAGGGTTTTGGATCCCCAGAACTCGACTTACGGATGGTTGTTAGCTGCCACTTGGGTGCTGGATTTGAACCCACAGTTTTACTTAATTATCTAGGGTGGAATTTTATTGTTCTACTACTAAGACGTAGACTAGGCTGACCCTGTAGTCAGAAAAATACCACAAGGAATGTTCTGGAGACTGCAGACAAGCTTTTTGCCTTTCTGTTAGTAGTCATCATATATGTTTCTCAAAATGATTGCTGAAACATTCCTCAGCCAGCAGTGAAGGCATCTCCAAATCAGTATGCTGGAGGTTAGAGAAGGGATAAATTGGTCATTCAACTCAAGCTCAGAGGATTGGGTTTGCTCTCATTTACTTTGAGAAAGCAGACATAAAAGGGCATCTGACCCAGGAGCCTACTTCCTTATAAGTTGCGTGAAATTTCCCAGTGTAGATGAAGCATATTTATGTCCATTAGTAATTATTTCTCATTTATAAGCTGTTATATCAGTTAAATTCTATGAACGTTAAACTTCTAAGAGTAATTAATTATTGGTCAGTTTAGCCAAAGTTCCTGCTTTGTAGCAATTCATAGTTTAACAAAGGTAGAAATAGAGTATATAGTATGTTATTCCAAAGATCATTTTACTAGCATTAGCACCTCTCTGTTCAGTTAACTTAGCAAAGCTGCTACTCTTACTAATAAATTAGTATGAACACAGTATTATTAAGGCACACTTAAAGATCCATTTTGTAATTTTAAGTATATATTGAATTGATTCAGGGTGTGATTTAACTGATAACTATACCAGTTTTAAAATATTGCTAATATTCTCTCTTATAAGAGTTTTTATAATGTCTTATGTAACATAACAAATGTTAAGTCTTAATCTGATTACGAAGTGACTTTTACTATTAGTTTTATATATGACTTTTTGTTATAACACTTGTGGCCTATTTTCAACCGTCAAGACTGAACTTGTTTTGATTTTAAACAGGTATGGACTTGCTAACACTTGAAAAAATAAATAATTGATTTGTTGATGTTTGCTTCCTCATAAGAATAAACTAGCTTATGGAATTGAAAGGAAATTTTGAGCCAGTGTGCATTCACTTTAACCAAAGTGAACATCAGATCACTTCATACAATGAGTTCCCCAGACATGTTGAACAAAAATTTTCTTTAGCACTGTGGTAGTTTAGAGGTAGAGAGCTTCCTCCCTGGTGGAAAGCCTGGAGCTAAAGTTGGTTTGCAGCTTTCTTTTGGTGCAATACAGTGTTGTAGAAAGACTGGCTTATAAGAAGGAGAAGGCACTGGTTCTTTTTCAGATTCATTGTCACCTGGAGCACATTTCTTAACTCTTAACATATCTGTTTATCTCTTTCTCTCTTCTTTCTTGCTTTTTTTTTTAATAATGTGTTTTCTTTTTTATTTATACATATATTTTTAATCAAATCTAAACCCGTGTCCCCCCCATCCCCCCACCCATCCAGAGCTCATGCATTCTGCCAAACATGCTATTCATCTCTTTCTCAGTCTTTCTCAATATTCTCCAGGGGAAGTTGACTGTTTTGAGCAGAAGTTCACCATTTCAGTCAGTTCTTTGATGCAGTCCTTTCTGTTGTTGTTGTTTCCAGTATGCATCACTCGCAACTACTTTGGACAAAAGCTCAAGGGGCCAAGCACAGGAAATACTTACAAATACTGGGTAATTGGCACTAGCATCCACAGATGAGGGATACCATTCGTCGTTTGTCTTTCTGGGACTGTGTTACTTCACTCAGCATGATGTCCTCTAGCTCCAGCCATTTTCCTGCAAAGCTCATGATGTCATCTTTCTTTACTGCTGCATAGAACTCCATTGTGTAGATGTACCACATTTTCTCTATCCACTTATCAGTTGAGGGGCATTTGGGTTGGTTCCAGCTCCTTGCTATTGTGAAGAGAGCTGAAATAAACATGGCCGTGCATGTATCTCTGTGGTGGGGTGAGTCTTGAGGGTACATGCCTAGGAGTGGTATGGCTGGGTCGGGTGGCAAGTTCATTCCAAGTCTTCCAAGGGTTCTCCACACTGCTTTCCATAGTGGCTGCATGAGTTTACATTCTCACAAGCAGTGGATGAGTGTTCCCCTTTCCCCACAACCTCTCCAGCACTTGGTATTATTTGTTTTCTTGATCCTAGCCAGTCTTATTGGAGTAAGATGATATCTTAAAGTGGTTTTGATTTGCATTTCCTTAATGATTAGTGATGTTGAACACTTCTTGAGGTGTTTCTCAGTCATCTCTAACTCCTCACTTGTGAAGTCTCTGTTCAACTCTTTGCTCCATCTATTGAGTGGGTCATTTGTTTTCTTTCTTCTTTGTTTTTTGAGTAGTTTATATATTCTGGAGATCAATGCTTTGTCAGATGTTTCACTTCCTTGATTGTTTCTTTTGATGTAACAGAAGCTTTTGAGTTTAATGAGGTCCCAAACCTGAGCACATACAATTTCAGCTTTTTTTTTTTAAGCAGTTTTGCTTTGTATCTCAGGCTGGCCTTGAACTCACTGTGTAACTCACAGTGTCTCAAACTTAACAGCAATCCTCTTGCCCCAGCCTCTTCAGTGCTTATTTATATTGTCATCCACTATTTATCCTCCTAAACTAGTTACGAATAAAGTTTAAATGTGATGTCTTTCTCACTAATGTATCATAAGAATGAAAAACAACAAAACCCACATTTCGTTTCCTCAACAGAACACATTTAGATTTTTTAAAAATATGCTTTGTTTTACTTGACTGTTGTATTTTTATTCTTGAGATTTGTGCCATGTAATATACATACAGTATTTTTAATCATATCTCCTCTGTAGCACAAGACAGCCTTCATACTGTTTTTTTAAAAAGAACAAAAAATATTACTTGATGTCAAATTTGCCCGATAGGGTCAATTTCAGCACACCAGTAGAGAGAATAGACTAATGGGGGTAGCCACCAGCTTAGGCGTGTTCATACAATCACATTGCTGTTCTCAGGGAACACTAACGCTAATTCATTAAACCCACACCAGCCTCCCAGTCCTGGTCTCTCTATCCAGGTAAATAATATCATTGAAGTTTAACCTTTGAAATGTTCTCTTTTTGTCTTCTGGACCTCTGGTCCCTTTCTGCAGGTTCTTAAATGCAGCTTCAGTTTTTGGCTTATAATACACATTGAGACTCCATCATAATTTTCCTCTTTCCTAATCATTACCCAGAACAGATGTATCCCTTTCCAGCATTTCAGTCTCATCTCTGTACAAATGACTTCTACCTGTCACACCCAGACTTGAAACATTTTATGTTTCTCATTCAATTGATACCTTAAACTAATCAGTTTCATACCCACAACATTTACTGTCTCTTGATTTTTTAGTGTATTTCTTAATGACTGCTGTCACTAAGAGTCATCTTGCACTTTTCTTCCTTTCTTGCCTTTTTCATTCAGTCATCTCCAACTTGTGTCCTTTCCAAACCTGGCCCACACCCCACTATCATATTTCATTGTCTCTTACTGAATAATTTATTTTTGCACTTTGTTACTTTAATCTGTTTTTTATTATTTTACCTTGCTTTTTGAAATAGCCTTTTTATCAATCCTCTCATTTCCAACTTTTTTCTGTATTGTTTAAATTTGTTTCCTGACTCATAGATTTGCTGGCTCTTCTTTTTTAAAATATTTTATTTTTATTTTATGTGTATGTATGTATTGCCTGCCTGTATGTAAGTGCACCCATGTCATGCAGTGCCCACCAAGGTCAGAAAAGGGTGTCAGATCCCCTGGAACTGGAATTATGCACAGTTTTTAGGTGCTATGTGGGTGCTGGGAATCAAACCCAGATCCTTTAAGTCCTCAAATAAAGATGGTGTATGGCATAGGTGTTTCTAGTTTTCCTAAGCATCAAGTAAAAATTAATTCTTGCTCCTATAGCTTCTGCAGAAATATCATCTACATTCTAGACAGTATTAGTTTGCTTTGGTAAATGTGATAGTATTATACTGTATTTTGTATATCATTTTTGAAATTCAAGATCCTCTAGAACTGAAATACAAAGTATTTGTCCCAGTCATTATGGTGTTGAGTTTTGAATACATGGCCTCATATAAATAAATGCTAGCATAATTGTTGTGCTTATTTATTTGGAGAGTAAAATGCAAGGTAAAATTGTATTAGCCACTATATCAATAATTAGAATTATATATAAACTTACACATAATAGCAAACACTTAATCTTGTCCTAGAATGCAGTATCATACTTTTTTGCCAATAATTTGTGCTTCAGAAGTGGTGTTTAGAAGAGCTGCATCTAGTTTCATCATGCGTGAAATTAAGAGATCTCCATGGGCACCTGCAGTTCTGCAAGATGGGTTTTAATAAGCAGCTCTTGTTCTACGTGAAAGTATCAAACTGAATGCCTACTTTAAGTACTTTGGGCATTAAAGATTCCTCTGCTTTGTTAACTTTGTATAGTAATTGATGACTACTTTGTACTGATAGAATCAAAGAACAGATAATTCTTCATTGGAAAGTTTCATTTTTGGGTTATAGTAAAGTAATGGATGAGCAATACAGTATTAGACAGGAGCAATGAATAACCCATGTCTTTACTTTAGAGAAAATGATGCTTATCTTCTGTCTATGTAGACTCAATTTTCCTTTCATAAGAAGTAAGAATATCAATACTGTGAATAACAGTGTCCGTACTTAAATTGGAACTGCTCATCAGACGGTCCACTTCCCATCATACCACTGCAACAATAGCACTCAACAAAATTGTCCTAGTCCATTTTACTGTGTTACCAAAACAAATTAATCATTGTGCCCAGACTGGGCTCAAAAGTCAGAAGGTTTAGTTGAGACAAATATAAGCACTTATTCTTTCTTCTGTACACTTGTAGTATCCTACTACATGGTAAAATGGGTTTGTATTTTTTTAACGTGTGTGATACATGTGGTGTGATTGCACATGTGGAAGCCAGAGATCAAAATCAAAAGTCTTCCTTAATGACTCTCTACCTTATTCTTTGAGACAGGGTCTCTCATTGAACCTGGAGCTCACAATATTGGCTAGATGGGTTGGCCAGCAAGCCCCTAGGTCCTCCTTTCTCTGTACCCTGCCTCACTCCTAGTGCTTTGGTTTCAGATGTGTTCCACTACACCTGGCTTTTATATGAGTGCCAGGGATCCACACTCAGCTCTTCATGCTCGTGTGGAAAGCACTTTGCCCACAGAGCCATTTCCCTAGCTCTTTTTCTGTTTACTTACTGTACTTGAAACCTGGGAGCTGAGAACCACATCTTGTGACTGACTCTCCTTACTATTTTTCAAACACTATTTTTCAAACACTACATGCTAACTCTTGGAAAATATCCTACAAGTTTCCTTACAAGTTTGAATCAAGCTGGGAGTATGATTCAGTTTTAGAGTACATGCTTAGCACATAAAAAGCCCTGAGTTTGTTAAGTAACCCAAACATTAATTTCTGAAGTCTTATTAGAAGGACATTTTTCTTTTCTTACTTACTTGACTATTCAGTAATATTACATTGCATATTTGTATATTTTTTAAAATATTTTATTTTTAATGTGTACAAGTGTATTGTCTGCATTTGTCTCAGTGTACCCAGGTTGCGCAGTCCCCACAGAGGTCAGAAGAAGGCCTTGGATCCCCTGGAACTGGAGTTAGGACAGTTGTCAGTCACCATGTGGTGTGTTGGGAACCAAACCCAGGTTCTCTGCAAGAGCAGTCAGTGTTCTTAATCACTGAGCCAGCCCTCCAGCCCTATATATTTGCATATTTGTTTTGTTGTGAAGTTGTTATTAAAAGACTTGAAATTGTATTGATTCAGATTTTGACTTGATATTTTAAATTAATTTTGTAACTTTTTTTTTTTTCTTCATCTTTTTGAGACAGGGTCTCCCTGTAGTCCCCAGCTATCTTGGAACTCACTTTGTAGACCAGGCTGGCCTTGATCTCACAGAGATCCATCTGCTTCCCAAGTGCTGGGGTTAAAGGCATGTACCACCATGCCTGGCCCTAATTTTGTAACTGTAAATGTTATGATTAATTAATTTGTGCTTTTAAATATTATTATTCTAGTTAAAGATGAATCCATACCCTCTTACCCTGGAAGTGCTATGGCAAGAAAGGACAGCATGTGGTCAGATGTAACTGAGGAGGGAACAGAACTGTCACAACGGCTTGTGAGGAGTGGTTTTTCTGGAACTGAAATAGACCCTGAGAATGAGGAACTTATGCTAAACATTAGCTCTCGACTACAGGCCGCAGTCGAAAAACTCCTAGAAGCTATAAGTGAAACCAGCAGTCAGGTAACCTCTTTATCTTGCTGTCTACTGAGTTTGACATAGATTTTCTATTAAACCATGGAATGACTAAAGGTCACTGTTTTAAAATTTGTATTTATTTTTATTTTATGTGAGTGTTGTTTTGATTGCATGTATGTAAGAGTACCACATACATGCAATCCCTACAGAGGCCAGAGAAGGTATCAGGTCCCTTGGAACTAGAGTTGCAGATGGTTGTTAGCTGCCATCTGAGTGCTGGGAACTGAACCCATGTCCTTTGCAAGAGTACCCAGTGCTTTTACCCACTGAGCTCTCTCTCCAGCCTCTAGTTTTTCTTTCTTGAACATTCTTTTTTTTTTTAATGTTAGAATTTATTCCATATTTATGATTACAGACATAGGATAGAGTAGGCAAATAAAAAAATAAGTAAGCACCTTCCCCCCATTTAACCAGATGTATTTTGCCTTTTTAAGTGATATGCAGATTGACTTAATTCATTAGCTTGAGTTGAAAGTTGGAAACAGTAAGTCTGCAATTTAGTTGGTTCTTCCATAGCCATTATGAACCATGCTGTGAGCGTGCTGACATGGTTTCATCTGTTAAGTATTCATGTTCATCAGATCTTGTTAAGGCAGAGCTGATAAAAGAGCTTTAAAAATGGGGATTTTTAAATCATTTTATAATTAGTTCTGATGCTTTTCTTAACTTCAAACAAATATTTATAGTAAGTTTAAGATTTCTGACATCCACATACATTCTTATCTTACCTTTTCAGCTATTCAAAAGGCAACATGAGTTTTTTAAAATTTACAAGAAATGATCTGTTTTCCCCTTGTAGTAGAAAATTACTCTGAAGGATTAAAAGACCCCTTGAGTCTGTGGCCACATGTCAAGTCGATTTCTGGTTTGAGAAGAGCTTTGTTTTCTATACAAAAGGAAAGGAGCTCTCTTTGACCATTCTTAATTACTGTTGACTTCATCTTAACTAATATTACTATTGTTGCTTAATGCTATTACAAAGTATAGTAATCTAGCTAAGGTGATATATAGTTGCCTTTTGATAAGCTCCATGGAAAATGGTAAATAAATAGCAAGTGGTTCCTACAGGCCACTTGTTCTAATAGGCAACTAGAAAAACTTGCTAGTGATTGCATACTGCCAACAGTCAAGTATGTGTGATCTACTGGAAACACTTAGCTCCCTAGGCCAACTCCACTACACATAACAGTCATCTGTTTATGTGACAAGGCAGTAAGGTACACAGAACTTGCCTCTGGCATCTTTAGTTTGTTAAGTACTAAAAGCAGTACCGTTTTGTTTTGCTTTAGCTGTATTTTTCTACTGTAGTAATCTCTGAACAGGTCACAGACTTAGTGTGTAAAGCAGTAACTTCTCAAAGAGAAGTGCCAGTTTCAGCAGCATTAACAAAACTCTCAGATTTTTTTTTTAAGTTTAAGAGAAATTTTATTGATTCAAGAATTTCATACAAGGAATTTTTATTCTTGTACTGGATAGCTTTAATGTCAACATGACACACCTGGGTTGAGGGAGCCTCAGTTGGGGAACTGCCTCCATTGGACTGGCCTATGGCCACATCTGTGGGGTATTTTCTTGATTGCTGAGTGAAGTGGGAGGGTCCAGCCCACCATGGGTAGTGCCACCCCTGGGTAGGTTGTTGTGTATTGTATAAGAAAGCAGGTTGAAATCTGCAGAAGAGGGGGCGTGGTAGAATGTAAGGGCTGCGATTGGGGTGAATTGTGAAACTATAGCAATATAGACTGGACTCTTATTTTATCAACATGACAGTACATATAAGCTCCTCCAGCTGGACAATGGGGGCCTTGGGCTGTATAAGTTTGGGCGTAGCTACTTGTAAATTGGTTTTACATGAAGGATGCTTGTATTCATTACTTACTACCTTTTATTAATTAATTAATTAAAAATGGGAAAATAAAAATAAAAAGAATTAACCCCCCCCAAAAAAAAAAGAAAGTAGGTTGAGCCAGGTGTGGTGGCACATGCCTTTAATCCTAGCACTCAGGAAGCAGAGGCAGGCGGATCTTTGTGCATTCAAGGCCAGCCTGGTCTACAGAGTGAGTTCCAGGACATCTGGGGCTATAGGGAGTCTCTGTCTCGAAAAGAAAAAAAAAAAAAAAAAGAACAGGCTGAGCATGGGCTAGGGGAGCAAGTCAGTAGGCAGCGTTCCTCCATAGCATGTGCTTGAGATCGTGCCTCCAGTTCCTGCCCGAAATTCCTACCCTGGGCTCCCTCAGTGATGAACTATGACCCAAGAGATGTAAGATGAATAAACCCTTTCTTCCAGAAGTTGGTATTGGTTGGAGTGTTTTGGCACAGCAATTAAAGGCAAACTAGAGCAATTATATTCAGACCTCCTCCCTTATCTCCACCCTCACCTAACCACTCTGACTCCCAACCTCATGTCTTCTATTAGTAAATGAAAAACCCCATCCATCTTACATAACACCTCTGAGCTGGGTGCCAGAGAAATCATAACTCATTAGACTGTCAGTGATCCATAATTTTTACACAGAGGTTTGCTAAAATAAGGGCTCACTCCCTTCACTCCTTTCCTTTGTACATGGTTTTGGGTCAGAATACGCCCGGTTTCTTGAAATGGGATTTTCACTTTTAGTTTTTGTTTCTCTTAAACACTGCTTAGGAATGGCGTATAGAGAGTTCTCTCTTCCTCAGCAATCAGAAACACTTGGTTTTTCTCATCAAAGGTAGTTGTTCGAAACTCTTGCATGCACGTTACACTTTGGCTATTTCAGGGCCTCAGTCATCACAATGACCCCACTGTGGACCAAGGAGTTCTCCAGGAGGTTGATTTCCCACAGGATTTTACTGTGGGTAAAAGCAGAAACTAGTCCCTCACAGCAGGCAGCAATTGGCTCAGAGCCCTCCAATAAAACATTTTCTGAATGGCACTTGGGAAGTTTCACAGCTTCACACACAACAGCTTCACAGCAGGGTCTTCTAGTTCATTTTCTGAAATCAGTAGACTTCTCAGATTCCTAATGTTGTTGAGGACTGTAGCCAGGTCTTGATAGCCACTGGATGATGATGGTGGTTGACCTGACCATGAGTGCCAGCGAGGCATGTGGATTGGCAGGTCTGCTGGGCTCCGCAAGTGCACATGAATGGCCCTATCAAAGCAGAACTCGTGCATGTTTTTTTTGCTTTTTATTTATTTTTTTATATATATTTTGTACAAGATTATCAAATCTAGGCCCATGTCCCCCACCCTATCTCCCCACCCCACCAGAGCTCATGTATTCTGCCAAACATGCTTTTCATCTCTTTCTCAGTCTTCTCAATATCCTCCATGTGAAAGTTGACTGATTTGAACAGAAGTTCACTGATTCAGTCATTTCTTTGAGCATCTTTCTGTTTATTGTTTCCAATATGCATCACTCCCACTACTTGAACAAAAGCTCAAAGGGCCGTGCACAAGAAAATACTTACAACTAGGTAATTGGCACTAGCATCCAACAGATGAGGGATACCATTCGTGTTTGTTTTTTCTGGGACTGTGTTACTTCACTCAGCATGATGTCTTCTAGCTCCAGCCATTTTCTGCAAAGCTATGATGTCATCTTTCTTTACTGCTGCATAGAAACTCCATTGTGTAGATGTACCACATTTTCTCTGTCCACTCCTCAGTTTGAGAGCATTTCGGATTGGTTCCAGTCCTTGCTATTGTGAAGAGAGCTGAAATAAACATGGCCATGCATGATCTCTGCGTGGGGTGAGTCTTGTGGGTACATGCCTAGGACTGGTTTGGCTGGGTCGGTGGCAAGTCATTCCAAGTCTTCCAAGGGTTCTCCACACTGCTTTCATAGTGGCCTGTAACAAGTTTGCATTCCCACCAAGTTCAGTGGAGACTGACTGTTCCCCTTTCCCCACAACCTCTCCAGCACTTGGTATCATTTGTTTTCTTGATCCTAACCAGTCTTTTGGAGTAAGATGATATCTTAAAGTGGTTTAAATTTGCATTTCCTTAATGATAGTGACGTTGAACACTTCTTAAGATGTTTCTCACAGCCATCTCTAATTCCTCACTTGTGAAGGTCTCTGTTTCAGCTCTTTGCTCCATCTATTGAGTGGGTTATTTTTTCTTTCTTTGTTTTTTGAGTATTTATATATTCTGGAATCAATGCTTTGTCAGATGTTTCTGTAGTGAAGGTTTCCTCCCACTCTTTGGGATTTCTCTTTACTTCCTTGATTGTTCTTTTGATGTACAGAAGCTTTTGAGTTTAATGAGGTCCCATTTGTCAATTGGCGACCTTAATTCTTGCACAGGTGCTGTCTGATTTAGGAAGTCTTTTCCTACGCCTATGTCTTGTAGTCTGCTGCCAACTTTTTCTTCTATTGCCTTCAGAGTTTGGGGTTTCACGTTGAGGTCTTTAATCCATCTGGAGTTGACTTTTTTACCAGGGCGAGAGGTAGGGTTTAATTTCATCTTCTACAAGTGGTGATCCCAGCTTTGCCTAACACCACTTGCTGAAGATGCTGTCTTTTCTCCATTGGTCTTCTTGGCCCCTTGTCAAATATGAGATGGCTTGAAACTGTATAGTGCATCAAGTTTGGATATATTCCATGTTCCATTGGTCAACAGGTCTGTTTTTGCGCCAGACCAGGCTGTTTTTATGACTATAGCCCTGTAGTATAGGCTTGAATGTCTGGTTAGAGATCCCCCCTGTGTTGCTCTTTACACTAGGGTGTTTGGTATTCAGTGTCTTTTGTTTTTCCAAATTATTTAGGACTTTTTTTTCCAAGCCTGTGACAGAACTCTTGGGGATTTTCATTTGGATTGCCGTTAAACTTATACGAGTTTGGGTATGATTTGGTAGAATGGACTTTTACTGATGTTAATTTCCAATCCATGAGCATGGGAGGTTTTTCCATCTTCATGAGCATGGGAGGTTTTTCCATCTTCTGATGTCTTCTTCAATTTCCTTCTTCAGGGGTTTAAAATATTTGTGTAGAGATCTTTGGTGTCTTTGGTTAGGTTTGTTCCTAGGTATTTTATTTTTTTGAGGCTATTGTGAGTGGGAAGGTCTCCTTGAATTCCTTCTCCAGTTTGCTTGTTGTTGTTTGTGTAAAGAAAGGCTACTGATTTTTTTATATTAATTTTGTATCCGCCCACTTTGCTGAAGCTGTTATCGTTTCTAGGAGTTTATGGTGGAGTTTTTAGCATCCATTAAGTAAAAACAATCATATCATCCAGCAAAAAGGGATAGTTGACTTCCTCTTTTCCAATTAGTACTTCCTTTAATTTCCTTTTCTTGCCTTATTGCTCTAGCAAGTGATTGAAGCACTATTATTGAAGAGGAGTGGTGACTGGGGCCTTGCCAAGTTCCTTCTCTTTAAAGGAATGTTTCTGTCGTTTTTCCCATTTAGGATGATATTGGCGTGGGTTTCCTTTTTATGGCTTTGATTACATTGAGGAATGATTCCTCCAATCCAATTCCCTCTAGCATTTTAGCATGAAGGGATGCTGGATTTTGCAAGTGCTTTTTTTTTTTTTTGGTTTTTGTTTTTAGTCACATTTATATGCTTGATAAATTTATTGAATTTCATATGTTGAACCATCCCTGATCATCTGATATGAATCCAACTTGGTCATGATGGATGATCTTCTTGATGGGTCTGTTGATGATTTTTCAGTATCCTGTTTAGAATTTTGGCATCTGTGTGTTCATTAGGGAGATGGGTCTATATTCTCCTTTTTAGTTGGTATCTTTGCCTGGTTTTGGTAATAGAGTGATGCTTGCTTCATAGAAGGAATTTGGAGAATTCCCTCTGTTTGTATCCTTCTAAAACAATTTCAGTAATAATGGTGTAGGTCTTTTGAAATGTTTTATAGAATTCTGCCGTGAACCCATCTGGGCCTGGGCTTTTTTGGTTGGGAGGTCGTCTTCTTACATCTTCATTTCTTCATTTAGTTATGGGTTCTGTTTTAAGCTGTCGATCTCTTCCTGGTTGAGCTTTGGTGATTCCCAGGATTTCAGATATCATCACATTTATTCTAGGTTTTAAAACTTGGTAGACTATAGGTTTTTGAAGTATTCCCCGTATGATTGTCTGGATCTTTCCTCTTGTCTGTTGTGATATTTCCTTTTTCATCATGGATTCTATTGATTTGGAGTTGTTCCTTCTTTCTTTTGGTTAACTGGGCTAGAGGTCTGTCTATCTTGTTTATTCTCTCAAAGACCAACTTTTGGTTCATTGATTTTTTTTTTTTGTATTGTTTCTTTGTTTCTATTTCAATTGATTTCGCTCTGATTTTTGTTATTTCTTCCCTTGTCTGTTTTGTTTAGGGTTCATCTGTTGTTGCCTCTCAAGTGCTTTTAGCTGCAGTGTTGGTCATTCACTTGTGTTTTTCTGTTTTTCTTCTTTTTTTTTTGTTAATTATTTTATATGATGGTTTGTGCATTTCGTACATTTTTCCAATTCAGATCAGGCATATTCCCTTTCCCTTCCCTCCACCCCCCACCCCACCCAGATCCAGTATTCTGCCATAACTGTCCTGCATCTTCAGGTTTTTTTTTTTCATTTTTTTAGCCTATAAGTGATAATCCATGAGTATAAGCAACCTTGCGTGCAAAACCAATCTAAGGACTGTTGTGCCCAAACCCCCACAGTCCCCACCCATTCAGGGTGGGGTTGACAGGTTGTTTGTTCAATCAATTGAGACCAGCACATGCAAGTGTACAGATGGCCTCTGGAATACCAGAGAGTGTTACCAAAGGCCACTAAACCAATAGCAAATATAGGGTCTCCCTGAGTCAAGCAAGACTCCACCGTCAGCCACCAGCTATCACCTCACCTGGCCTGGAAATACTGTGAGCAGAGGCAGTCATGTGCCTGAATATCCCAAATTATAATTGGCTATTGTCTCTCTCCTTGGAGAATAACCCATGGCTGATGCCACAAGCCTACATCCTCTAAGGTTAGGAGATGTTATAAGCCACAGTAAGACCCTGTCCATATTTATCAGGGGGGTAAAATGTAATTCATGGATTAACATATCATCCAAACATATGTGTCTATGCCAAAGTAACCTACCATAACTATTAGTGCTGCTTTAAATACCTATATATCTAATTGCTTGTGCTTCATTAGTAGGATCGAAAGGTTATCCTGAACAAAGTCAGCCCATGAAAGGAAACAGCCAGAATTGACCAGAATCCAAGAACCAGCTCCAGAGAGAGAGGAAGTTTTATTTTCTCATCCACATGCTGTGCCCCCTTTTCTAAGCCTAGGGAACAATCTGCGGAAGAGGGGGCATGGTAGAATGTAAAGGCCTGCGATATTGGGGTGAACGGTGAAACTTCTTTCTGTTTTTCTCAATGTAGGCACCCCAGGGCTATAAAACTACCCTCTTAGTACTGCTTTTAAAGTGTATCCATAGATTTTGTTGTGTTGTATTGTCATTGGTCATTTCAGTTCCAGGAATGCTTTTATTACTTCTTTTATCTCATCCTTGACCCATTCATTATTCAGAGAGTGTTTAGTCTCCATGTGTTCTTGTAGGTTAGTAGGGCCTTATCCTGTGTTGATGTTTGAGCTTTTATTGCACTGTGTCTGATAGAATGCATGAAATTATTTCATTTTTTTATTTTTGTGGGGTTTCTTCTTTTTGTCCCATGGTATGTGGTCTATTTTGGAGAATGTTCTGTGGGGGTGCTGAGTAGAAATGTATTCTCTGGTATTAGGGTATTTGGATGTTATGAATTCAGTAGATGTCTGTGAGATATTTGGTGTATTCTATCATTCAGTTCAGATGTCTCCCTCTGTTTATTCTTTGTCAGTTGGACCTGTCCAAAGGGTTCAGTGGGGTATTGAAGTCCCCTACTATGAGATCTGGGGTTAGTGTGTGACTTGTGGTCCTGGAGAATTGTCTTTATAAGTTTGGTGCACCAAAGTTTGGGCTATATATTCATAATTGTGAAATCTTCTTGGTGAATTGTTCCTTTGAAAAATATAGTGGCCTTCTTTGTCTCTTCTAATTTCTACAGTGTTTTCACTTAGGCGTTTAGCCTTAGGATCAGTAATTTCAAAATTACTAACCTGTAACTATGAAAAATAAGTTTACTGTCATTTATAGTGAATAATATTTTTCTGTCTTAGCCTTCAGTATGTAATTATAGAGTCAAAATACTGTTTTTATAGTTCCTTGGGTTAACTCTTTTCTCCCCTACCTTTTCAATATATTTTTTTGTTATTCTTGTTACATAGACTCAGTTTATAAAAATTTTATGTTCTATTTTGAGTTCTCATGGTGATTAATTTCTTAAGTTGTCTATGACAAAATTAGCTGTATTTTGACAGTTCTTTGAGTTGTAGGAGATGCATATACCTACCAACGAAGTCACATGTTGCATAATTTTATTACTCCAGCTTTCCCAGGGACTGTTCTTTTATGGTCAGCCCTTCACGCACTCCTTGCCCTTTGCAAGTACTGGTTTCCTTTCTTCCCCTATGGATTTTTTTTTAATGTCATAAATCAAACTATACATCTATACCTTTGGGGGTCTGGCTTCAGTTGCCTTAATAAAATGCATTTATTTTTTGATTTCTCTATGTTGTTATGTGTAGTAATGTTTTGTTCCTTTTTGTAAGTGAGGAATTTTTTTCTTGGTATAAAATAGATTTTTATTATTATTATTTCATTATATATTTTTTTGTATAAGATTATGTTACTAATCAAATCTAGACCCGTGTCCCCCACCCTACCCCCCCCCACTCCACCAGAGCTCATATTATTCTGCCAAACATGCTTTTCATCTCTTTCTCAGTCTTTTCAAAATTCTCCAGTGGAAGTTGACTGTTTGAGCAGAGTTCACCATTTCATCATTTCTTTGATTGGTAGTCCTTTTTTTGTTGTTGTTGTTGTTGTTGTTGTTTCCGATATGCATTACTCCCAACTACTTGGATAAAATCTCAAGGGGCCGTGCACAAGAAATACATACAACTAGGTAACTGGCACTAGCATCCACAGATGAGGGATAACATTCGTCGTTTGTTTTTCTGGGACTGTGTTACTTCTTCACTAAGCATGATATGTTCTAGCTCCAGCCATTTACCTGCAAAGCTCATGATGTCATCTTTCTTTACTGCTGCATAGAACTCCATTGTGTAGATGTACCACATTTTCTCTATCCATTTGTCAGTTGAGGGCCATCTAGGTTGGTTCCAGCTCCTTGCTACTGTGAAGAGAGTTGCAATAAACATGGCTATGCATATATCTCTGTGGTAGGATGAGTCTTGTGGGTACATGCCCAGGAATAGTATGGCTGGGTCAGGTTGCAAGTTCATTCCAAGTCTTCCAAGGGTTCTCCACACTGCTTTCCATAGTGGCTGTACGAGTTTGCATTCCCACCAGCAGTGGATGAGTGTTCCTCTTTCCCCACAACCTCTCCAGCACTTGGTATCAATTGTTTTCTTGATCCTAGCCAGTCTTATTGGAGTAAGATGATATCTTAGAGTGGTTTTGATTTGCATTTCCTTAATGATTAATGATGTTGAACACTTCTTAAGATGTTTCTCAGCCATCTCTAATTCCTCACTTGTGAAGTCTCTGTTCAGCTCTTTGCTCCATCTGAGTGAGGAATATTATACAGTCTAGATGTTCCACTCCATTCACTGCTTTTTTTCTTTTAAGAATCTAACATAGATTTTCAAAATGATCATTTTGGCCATTTTGCCAAAAGTTGTCAGGAATAGCTAGGGAGTGGCCGGTACACTTGCAGAGCAGAAGCATAGAAGCAAATTAGAGAAGTCACTTTGCCAGGCATACCAGTTAGGTAGTAGAATTCAATTTAGCTTCAGAGTCTTGTGGACTTCTGTCCTCTGCACATGAATGAATAAAATGACTCAATCTGTCATATACTGCTGATAAGTTATGTGAGTTACAGAGAAGTGGGTTTTGAAATCTGGGGGCACGTTACAGATCTTCCAAGAACCATTTCAGTGGAACAGTGGAAATTAAAGCCCAATTCAAGATAGAATGAGTGAGAAAGAAGTAAAAATTTAAACAGAAGTAAAAACTAAGTTGGTGATCAAGAAGAAATTTGTGACACTAGGCATAACATGTTGGTATAAAGCAGCCTTATGTATTTAAGTAGGATCAATGGTTTGATACTGTAACAAAAATACCCATGTGGGACACGAGAAGCTGGCCTGCTAGAGGATGAGCGCTGGTGAATGGGTAGTAAGCCCTGGCCAGCGCCCTGTGAGCCAAAGGAAGAGGTGTAACTTTTTGCTTAAAAATGTAGGGAGTCTTTGAAATATTTTAGCAGAAAAAAAACTGGTATCAAATTTATATGTTAAAGCGGTTCATGAGAGAGTAATGTGACAGGTGAGTGAGCAGGAAGGTGTCAAGGAGAGAAATGCCAAACATAGAAAACTGGGAGACGCAGAACTTTCCAGGTGAGACATGACATGCATCAAGTGATGGCAGGTGGGAACTAATTTGGAAAGTCCTTAGGCATGTTATAGAAGTTACTATAATTGATTGGAGAAGAGCCACTAAAGGTGAAAGGAGTAATGCGGTCATGAGTCCTTGACTAACTCGGCCATGTGACTAGTCCAGCACAGCATTACTTCATTTAGTGAAGTAGGAAAAGCAGAAGAAGTGTAAAACAGTTTCAGTTTCAGTTCTCATGCATGGCTTATGAGGTGTGGGGAATCAGTGAAATATTTTCGGCAGGAAAGTAATATCAAACATTCAGTAGGGTCTAAAGTTTGAAGACGACTAAATTAGAAATGTCATCATTTCACATATTTGAAGCTATGGTTTTGCCCCCACTTCAGTCTTACAGAACAGCAAAATGTCAGAAATTAAAGGAATTTATCACAAGCTTCATTGTTTTAGAGAGACTACAAAATGATGGTTTGTGTGCACATGTATGTTGGTAGAATGGCTGGAGAGATGGCCTAGTGGTTAAGAGCGCCGACTGCTCTTGCAGAGGACCCGGGTTCGATCCCCAGCACCCACACGGCGGCTGAGAACCGTCTGAAACTCCAATTCCAGGAGAACTCCAGTTACAGGGGAATCCGACACCCTCTCCGCGGCATTGCACGACACGGGTGCACAGACCTGCATGCAGACAGTACATTGATACACATACAGAAATAAATTAAAAAAAAAAAAAAAAAGAATACTGACATGTGAGAGAAACTAAACATGATAAATCTACAAAGGAATTGAAAATTAGAGAGAATCCATAAGAATAATTTTGTAAAAGCCCAATGAAGAGTTTCCAAAAGTCCCAGAGTCCAGGGAGAAGCTAGAGATTGCTAAAAATTTAGAATCCATTGGATGTTTCCATCTGGTCGTCATCAATGACTCTGGTTAGAACAGTTTTGTTTTGTTTTTTTGTCTTTTTGAGACAGGCTCTCCCTGCAGCCCCAGTTGTCCTGGAACTCACTTTTAAGAGATAATTTTAATGCTGGACATATTTATATCTGCTGAAGCATCCTTAAAACTCACATTTAGCAAGAGAGCTCCACGACTAAGAGCCTTCTTTTGGTCTCTGGACATGGCATGTACACACAACATTTTTTTACTGTTTTTGCGTTTCCATTGATGTTGTTTTGAGACAAGGTCTCACAATGTTGCCTTAGCTGTCCTGGGCAGACCAAACAGTGTTTTTAACTTTCCAAATGTTTAAAAATAAATTAATAGGAAAAAAATTAATTAATAGGATTGGGGAAGCTGGCTTAGTGCTTAAAGTGCTTACCACATAAATGTGAGTACCAAAGTTTGGATCACCAACACCCTTGTAAATGCAGTAGTGTGGGGTATGTGTGGGGCCCTGCCTGTAATTCCTACCTCAGAAAGCAGAGACGGGGAATTCCCCCAGGGCAAGCTAGGCAGTGAGACTAGCCATATCTACAAGCTTTGGGTTTGATTGAGAGAACTTACCATGATGAATTGAATAGAAGAGCGATCCAGGATGATTCTTGACTTCACACTTGTATGCATACCCATGTAAGCCCACATACATGTGCATGTGCACACACACACATACACATATGTGCATGCGCGGAGAAGTATAAATGAATGAATGAATGAATGAATGAATGAATGAATGAATGAATGAATGAAATCCCATTTAGCCTCAGCAGACAGGAAGTAATCCCTCCATCTTTTATAGTTGATAAAATGTTTTCACAGCCAGGCATGTTGGCACAAGCTGAGACAGGAGCAGGTGGATCTCTGTGAAATTGATTCAGCTTGGTCTACATAGTGAGTTCCAAGGTACCTGGGGTTACAGGGAGACCCTGCCTCAAAAATGAAACAAAAATCTTCACAGACTAACTTAGATATAAGTAACAATAATAAACAAGAATTTCCAGAAGTGTGAAAGTGGCCAGCTGTTCCTCCCCAGCCATAAGCCATCTTCCTTAGGTTTCTGGGGTTTTTCTAGGGGGGAAAAATATCTCCCTTTTTTCCTGCCCTGGTTTATTAGCCCCCTGGGAAGCATTTGAGTACCAGCTCAGACTGTTTGGTAAGAATGGCTAGAAAAGGGATTTTTATTGGTATCACCTGCTTGCTTTGGTATAGGTTTTTCAATTTAGATCTTTGGGTTCAGGATGTAGAAAACAAAGGCACCAAAATGAATGCCTTTTATTTAAAGCAACTTTCATTATTGAGAATTTAAATGTCAAGAATATTAAAAAGTAAGTTGCCTCACAGTTGCTTAGCTTTCTGGAACTACCAGAAACTGGCTGTTCTATACAACTTGGGCTTAAGCATCTCAGTTGGCACTTACAGGCTATCATGGGCACTATAATTACCAGCTATTACATATAATTCAGCTTTAAAAGAATTCTTTCCTTAATCTGCACTCTATAAACTGTGAAAATTAGTTGTAGGTTACAACTGAAATATAGTGTCAGTGGCAGAGATTCTAATTCAGTTTTCCAAAAATAATCATGATTATTTGATGTACTTTAATAGCTTATTAGTAAGTAATGTGGGCACAAGCATACCTTATTTCACATTCTTAAATTAAAGCATCTTTTTAGTGGGATGGAAAAATACCGGCTTATCTCAGAAACATAAACTTGTGTAAGTGCTCTTTTTAAAGCTCTGACATGTAACTTGGATCCTGTTCGGCAGGCTTTTCTTTGGGCGTATTAATTCACATTCCACCTGTCAGTGTACCTATAGGTAGAGACATAAAACCACACCCTCTGTTCTGACCTTTTCCTCAGGGGACACTGACAAGGATCCTTTGGCTCAGCATAGAGGTTATTTGAATAGCTCAGTTCAGAAGGTTTTTCCTTTTGAATAGAGTAAGGCTTGAAGAGCAAGGGAAACTCAGGTGCACCTCTCAAGAGTGCTGCCATGGAGACTTACAACCTGCCCTTTCCTTTCAAGAACTGTTTGGAAGGCTTACTTATTACCACAGACACATTTGATACTGAGAGCAGTATCTATTGCTCAGCTAATTAGATGTTTATATTTTTGTTCTTCCATTTGTCAAGGATTTCATTATTCTAGTTAAAATTGGGTTTTTTTGTTTGCTTGCTTTTATTTTTGTTTAATAATTTTGTTTTTTTTTTTAATTGATGGACTTTTGAAATTTGAAGGGGCATTTTAGGTGGACTCTCACCCCTTTTATTATTCAATTATATGAATTAATTTATTTGGAAATGCTGAAAAGAAATTTTCATACTAGTATAGGGTATCTTGGTAAACTGAAAGGAACTTGCGATGTACTGGAAAACTGATGAAGGGAATGAAGAAGCTTGCAGCTCCGTCTAGAATGGATTCTTACAGGACCTATTTGGCAACTGTCCAGCTCAGTGGTTCTTGGTTGGAGGAGCAAGATGAAGACATTTATGAAGTTGAATCTCGAGTGCCTTTGCCATATCCTTATCCTGTGTGTGAACCTTTGGATGAAAATAACTCAGTAATTATCAATACTTCTATTTTTCATTTTGTTCACAAACAAAATGGGCACATATTAAAGCTTATTTCCAAAATTTCACTGCCCATCCCTCCTTATTCAGTAAGTATACGAAGTAATTTAGTAAGTTAGTAAACTGTAATAAGATGAAAATTTAAATGTCCTTGTGAGGTTAAATGAACAGGATCTTGTTTCGTTATTGTTTGGTATGTTACTACTTATACATCTAGGTGGATTAAAGAGCTAAATTTGGTCCTAAACCCCCAACTTTGTTGTTTGTAACTCCAGAGTATAGCATGAGATAGTATTATATTTCTCCAGTGCCAACCAAACTATTTTAAAAGCTGTTCTTTATGTTTATGATGCTAACACAAAATAAAAGAGTGGAAGAAGTACATTGGAGAGAATAGGCATGCTGTCTAAAGCAGCTGAATGAACTGTTGAGCCAGTTAGGAAATGTTTATAATTTTAGGGTCTATTTCCTTTAGTTCTAAACAAGAAAAAAAAAAGCTTGGATTCTGAATTATTCTTAACACCCTAAGGAACTTATTTTCTGTTTTGCTAAGCCTACTAATCCTACAGAGAAATATTTTTTCAACTCTTCATGTGAAATGTGTTTTATAAATATTGCTAAGAGTAAGGTTTAGTATAAAGATGCCTGCATTTTCATTATTTCAGGTTTATATGATCCTTAGGTAGGTAGGGTGTGAACATTTGCTACAAGCTATTCAGCATTTTTTATGTCTTTCATGACTATACATACTAGTTAATATTTAACATGCCAGATGGTTTTCAGAATAGTTTTATTTACTCTCCAACAACTTTTATGGTGGTAGAATATTTACTAATGTTTTACTCATACTTTAATGTTTAAAGTTCTCAAAAGTAAAAGCTCTGAATTTTTATATAATTCATGTTGTTGCACATGGTAGAAATAAATCATATCCTAACTAGATGGGAGAGATTATTTAGGTGAGAATGTGAAGAGAGTCTTTTATTCCAGTAGCTTTTGGGTCCCAATGTGCTATCATAAGTCTAATTTGTTTGGTAGGTTTACTCTTTGTTTCATTGCTTCAACTTTATTTTGCTTTTCCTTGTATTTTTGTGGTAACTATTTAAAGGCATCATCAGCCTAATTTAAGGCTTGTAAAATGGAAGATAGAAGCAAAAACTTAAAAATTAATTTACTCGGGCTGGAGAGATGGCCTAGTGGTTAAGAGCGCCAACTGCTCTTGCAGAGGACCTGGGTTCAATCCCCAGCACCCACATGGCGGCCGAGAACCATCTTTGACTCCAGTTCCAGGGGAATCCGACGCCCTCTCTGACCTCCGCGGCATTGCGTAACACAGGTGCACAAACTTACATGCAGACAGTACATTCATACACATAAAAATAAATAAATAGGGCTGGAGAGAAGGCCTAGCGGTTAAGAGCGCCGAACGCTTCTTACAGAGGACCTGGGTTTGATCCACAGCACCCACATGGCAGCCTAGAACCGTCTGAAACTCCAATTCCAGGAGAACTCCAGTACCAGGGAAATCCGACACCCTCTTCTGACCTCCGCGGCATTGCACGACACGGGTGCACAGACTTGCATGCAGAAAGTACATTCATACACATACAGAAATAAGTAAAATAAAAATAAATAAATAAATAAATAAATAAATAATTTACTCATGTAAAGCAAGAGTTTATTTTGTTATAAGTCCTTTATTGACTTTTCTGTAATAAATTCGAAATATGGAAAGATTAACCAGTTTCCTTTATGGTTCTTAACTCTTAGAGATTTCATGTATTTAATAGGTAATAAGGTTATAATGTACAGAAGGAAATTACATGTGCATATGCAAAAGTAACTGATAAATTTTGAAATATGGATTGTGACTAAATTCAAGAAAGTAGTTGTATACAAATAGGTCATACTTTTTTATTGAACTAATCATTTTATTGTTTTAATACGGCTGCATAAAATTCTGTTGTATTCTCTAGCTCTTTAAAATGACTGGGTTTTATTTTTTCTGTTATTATTTTTATTTTTCTAATAGCAATGATTTTTCTTTCATACTGTTAGTGTGTATGTGTGTGTGGTTATATGTGTGCTTGTGAATGTGTACAGGCATGTGTGCAAGTGTGTATGTATGTATAGGCCAGAGATCAACATTGTCTTCCTCAATCATACACTCTACCTTATTTTTTTAATTATAATTTTTCTTCATTCTTGACTATTTCATATATGTGTATAATGAAACATGATCATATTTGCATCCACCCCCATTTCCTTCTAACTCTAAAACTTCAGCTTTTATCTTGTGCGCTCTCCCTCCTGGATCTCACTGTGCAGCTGTGGGTGGCCTGGAACCCACAGAGATCTTGCCTCTGCCTCTCTGCCTGTCTCTGCCTGTCTCTGCCTCTCTCTCTCTCTCTCTCTCTCTCTCTCTCTCTCTCTCTCTCTCTCTCTCTCTCTCTCTCTCTCTCTCTCTCTCTCTCTCTTTCTCTGCCCTGCTGCCTCCTCTGCTACCTCCTTTGTTTTTGGTTAGGTTTATTCCTAAGTATTGTTTCTTGATGTTATTGTGAACGGAAGGTTTTCCTTATATGTTTTTTCTGATTGCTTGTTGTTCATATATAGAAACACTACTGCTTTTTGTAAGTTGATTTTGTAACCTGCCACTTTACCGAATGTATTAATCATTTCTAGTAGTTTTCTCATATAATTTTCTGGATCTCTTATGTATATCATATCGCCTGCAAATAGGGATAATTTGATTTCTTCTTTTCTAGTCAGTACTCCTTTAATTTCCTTCTCTTGTTGCTCTTGGTTTCAAGCAGTCTATTGAAAAGGAATGGAGACAGAGGACAACCCTGTCTGGTTCCTGATTTTAATGGGAATGCTTTCAGTTTTCCTCATTTAGAGTGATGTTGGCTGTGGGTTTGTTATATATAGCTTTAATGATATTGAGGTGTGTTCCCTCCAGACCTATTCCTTCTAGGACTTTTAACATGAATGCATGTTGGATTTTATCAAAGGCCTTTTCTGTATCTATTAATATAACCATGTGGTTTTTGTCTTCAAGTCCATTTATATGTTTTATAATAACAAATGGGTCATGTTTCTTTACAATAAAAATTAATGTATGTTTTATATTTAAAGGATAAGTCCTCTTTTACCAATTAAAGGCGAAAATGTTCATAAAGTTTTATGCTTTTGTGGTAACACTTTCCTTTTTGGAGTCTTTCTTATGTATTCTCATTGAAATTATGTGGGTTTTTTTTATGTGTATGAGTGTATTACCTGCATGTGTGTAAATGCAACCATGCTGTGGGGTACCTTTGAAGTCAGAAGGCATAGGATCCCCTAGAACTGGAGTTATGGATGGTTATTAGCCACTATGTGGGTGCTGGGAATAGAACCCCAGTTGTCCGCAAGAGCAGTCAGTGCTCTTAACCCCTGAGCCATCTCTCTCTCTCCACCCTGAAATGATGTTTTAATATCCTATTAAAGCAAGAATATTTGCATGTTGCATATTTTGGAAATTTATTTAGAGTGTCCATAAGAAGATAAATACCACAATCTACTTTCTGTGGTAAATACTACTTGGGTGTGAAACACAGAAGTCTAGCTTAAGAATAAAATATCCTTAATTATTAACATAATATGTTTATAATTATGTTAATAACATAATAACATATAATTATGTTAATAACATAATAACATATTATTATGTTAATAATTAAGGATATTTTAACTGGTTCCTAAGTTAAAAGCCACTGTGTTTGAGCCGGGCGTGGTGGCACATGCCTTTAATCCTAGCACTCCGGAGGCAGAGACAGGTGAATCTTTATGAGTTCAAGGCCAGCCTGGTCTACAGAAGGATCTCCAGGACAGCTGAGGCTACAGGGAGACCTTGTCTTGAAAAGACCAAAAACAAAAAACAAACAAAAAAACTGTGTTTGCTTAAATTTTAAATATGGTAGTCATATCTTTCAGATGCACAAAATACTTTACATATAAACTTACAAATTTTTGAGACTTTCTGTGATCTTATTGTTAATAGATACAATTATTTCTTTCAAAAAAATTTTATGCTAAGTACTAGAAAGATTTAAGCTTATATTTTCCCCATGAAATTTGTTTCAGTAAATATCGATATAAAAATAATCGTCTTCAGACGGCCATCCTAGCTTGAAGCAAGGGACCTTACCTTTCTGTAAATTTCATACACCACTCCGTTAACCGTGATCCATTTATCTCCTCGTTGCACGCTTTGGTCATCATCGTTCTGCCTCTTAAACAAAGTGTCCAGACGTGACGTCAACCCTTGCACTAGCATTTGAAGGACGCCGATTTTTTTTTTTTTTTTTTTTTTTTGGCTTTTCCGACATGGTCCCTTGTCGGCCCTGGCAACCCCCCCCCCCCCCCACCCTCTGTCGGCACCACGGGGACTGTGCCTACCAATAGCCACCCGCCTCTGCCTGCCCCGTCTTCGGTAAAAGGCGTACACACCACGCTCTGGCCGAAGACAGAGATTTTTTTTTTTTTTTTTTTTTTTTTTAAAGTATTTACTTCTCAGCCTGGTGTGGTGGTGTACGCTTTTAATCCTAGCACTTGGGAGGCAGAGGAACTCTGCGAGTTCAAGGCCAGCTTGGTCTGCAGAGCAAGTTCCAGGTCAGCCAGGTTGGCAGGGAGACCCTGTCTCAAAAAGACCAAAAAAAAAGTATTTACTTCTTACTTATTTTATGTGCATGTGTGTGTAACCTAGTACACATGTGTACCATGTGTATATAGGTGCCCACAGCAGCCAGAAGAGGGCCTTGAATGCCCTTGAATTGGAGTTACATGCTGTTCTGAGCCACCAGATGTGGTGCTAGGAACTGAACTCAGATCCTTTGAAGAGCAAGTGTTCTTACCCATTGAGCCATCTTTCCAGCCCTGAGGCCCAATTTATTTTTATTTTTATTTTATGTGTATGAGTGTTTTTCATGCCAGCATGTAAGTGCCACCATGCTGTGCAGTGTCCATGGAGGTCAGAAGAGGGTGTCAGACTCTCCAGCTCCCAGTGCCAGATTTTTAATGTCTCACGCTTTTCAACTTATTGGAAAATTTGTAGTCTTTAGAGTTTTTACAGGTTTCTGTTGGACAGTAATAAAGAACTTTTAGTTCAGTAAGCACATAGGTTATAAACTTAATTTTATTTTTGTGCACTGTGGTTTGTGATTAATGCCCCCATATTAATCATATATTAGTAGTCTACCACAAAGTGTAGATACTGGAGATGTTCGTAGTCAGATTTTGAAAGTTTGTCATAGACAACATACTTACATAAAATTCTTTAGTAAAAGCTAGGTGCGATGGTGCACTCCTTTAATCCTAGCACTTGGGAGGCAGAGGCAGGCAGATCACTGAGTTCAAGGCCAGCCTGGTCTACATAGTGAGTTCCAGGCCAGCCAAGCTAAAGGGAGACTCTGTCTCAGAAAGACAAAAAGAATTCTTTAGTAAATATTCAACAAGAGTTTGGGCTTCATTAGCTTTGTATTTCCTTTTAGATGATAGAATATAGCGATTGATATATGGTGCTTTGTTTCTTAAAGAAACATTCTTTTGCTTAACAAAAGTGTACTGTATCTCTTATAGGTAGTGGTATACAGCAAATATGTGCATTAATTATAGCTTATCCTCCCTGCTATTTAACAAATAGAGAAATAGAAATATTTATAATTTAACAAGCTGTCTTTAAGATGTATTTGTTTAGCCCAGTGTGGTGACGCACGCCTTTAATCCTAGCACTTTGGAGCCAGAGTTTCCAGGACAGCTGGAAGACCCTCCAAAAAAAAAAAAGATGTATTTGTTTGTTTGCTTGCTACATGAAACATGATACTGGTATTCCCAACACTTACCTTCTTTCATGTATTCTTTCCCTCCTTATTTAGCTTGAACATGCAAAAGTTACCCAGACAGAGTTGATGCATGAGTCATTTAGACAGAAACAAGAGGCAGCAGAGTCACTTAAGTGCCAAGAAGAACTGAGAGAACACCTTCATGAGGAGTCCAGGGCCAGAGAGCAGCTGGCTGTGGAGCTCAGTAAAGCTGAGGGTAAGTGCCTTGCCCTGGCAACTGAAACGGAAGTTTCTGTCTTAAAATAGAAATGGTGCTATATAGCCAGGTTCATAAAATATTAGTATAATTGCAAGTGACCATTGAAAAATAGTTATAGTTTGTCTTCAAAATTCTTCTAAGCAATTTTTTTTTAATTTTATTTATTTTTTATGTATATGAATGTACTGCCTGCATGTAGGTTGATGTACCCCTGTCGTGCAGTGCTGCGGAGGTCAGAAGAGGGTGTCAGACTCTCCAGCTCCCAGTGCCAGATTTTTAATGTCTCACGCTTTTCAACTTATTGGAAAATTTGTAGTCTTTAGAGTTTTTACAGGTTTCTGTTGGACAGTAATAAAGAACTTTTAGTTCAGTAAGCACATAGGTTATAAACTTAATTTTATTTTTGTGCACTGTGGTTTGTGATTAATGCCCCCATATTAATCATATATTAGTAGTCTACCACAAAGTGTAGATACTGGAGATGTTCGTAGTCAGATTTTGAAAGTTTGTCATAGACAACATACTTACATAAAATTCTTTAGTAAAAGCTAGGTGCGATGGTGCACTCCTTTAATCCTAGCACTTGGGAGGCAGAGGCAGGCAGATCACTGAGTTCAAGGCCAGCCTGGTCTACATAGTGAGTTCCAGGCCAGCCAAGCTAAAGGGAGACTCTGTCTCAGAAAGACAAAAAGAATTCTTTAGTAAATATTCAACAAGAGTTTGGGCTTCATTAGCTTTGTATTTCCTTTTAGATGATAGAATATAGCGATTGATATATGGTGCTTTGTTTCTTAAAGAAACATTCTTTTGCTTAACAAAAGTGTACTGTATCTCTTATAGGTAGTGGTATACAGCAAATATNAATAATATAAATTTTAAATTATGTGGTGGTGATTTTTAAGCAGATAGTAGTAAGCCAAAGATAATTCTTTAAAGATGAGCAAACTGAAGCTAAAGATGTGACTGAATTCTATAAGGTCACCAGAAAGCCAAAGCCTCTAAAGTCCCAGGCCTTCTCTACTCTCTCAGGCTATTGTGGTTGTTGGCCTTTGAGAATTACTTAAAGTATCAGCCTTCTCTAGTGTATTTAAAATGTAACTCAATTCACAAGCATCTGATTTATTTTATTTTTTTAAAATATTTGTTTTAATTTTTATTTATTTTTTATGTGTATGAATGTACTGTCTGCATATAGGTTTGTGCACCTGTGTCGTGCAATGCCCCGGAGGTCAGAAGAGGGTCTCGGATTCCCCTGGAACTGGAGTTCTCCTGGAATTGGAGTTACAGACGGTTCTTAGCCGCCGTGTGGGTGCTGGGGATCGAACCCGGGTCCTCTGCAAGAGCAGTCGGTGCTCTTAACCACTAGGCTATCTCTCCAACCCCGCATCTGATCTATTTTAAGCTTTCCAGGAGCCTATCTATTTCTGTTTAGTAAAATGAGTGTTATAATACTTTAGTAAAGCAGTGTATTAGACAGTTCAGGGAAATTTCATGTTTATGCACAGTGTGAACAAGAAAAGGACTTCCTCATACATACCACAGTAAAGTTCAGCGTTCCTTCTGTCAGCAGCAGATTCACTCAATACTTCTGTAGAACGGAGTGGTTCCGTTTTGCTAACAGAATGCCCAACCTAAGAAACTTCAAAATTGATGGCTGCTAGGAGGGGGGAAAGACAGTGTCTTACAAGAATGGGACTCTTGGTGGCCTAATGAACTAGTGGATAGACCTCCACTGAAGGACATTGGGTGACACAGATTAGACTCTATAGGCTGTGTTATACATACATTCATACACACACACATGCAGGACAGTAGATTCGGTGGGGTGCAGTGAGGGGAGGTGTGGATAAGATATGAAAATCACAAAAATTCAATTTAAGAAAATTCAATTAAAATAGAAAAACCTAATCCTGGGGCTGAAGGGCTGAGTCAGCAATTAGGAGCAGTGGCTGTCCTTGCAGAAGAGCTGGGTTTAGTTCCCAGCATCTATACCCAACCATCTGTAACTCCAGTTCTGGAGAGTCCAATGCCTTCTGATCCCTGAGGGCATTGCACATGGGTACCCTTATATATGTGCAAGCAAAACACATAACACATGACACATTTAATAAAAATAAATTTAAAAAATCATTTTAGCAGGGTGTGGTGGTGTACACTTTTAATCCCAGTACTTGGGAGGCAGAGGTAGGCAGATCTCTGTAAGTTCAAGGCCAGCCTGGTCTACAGAGCAAGTTCAAGGCCAGCTGGGGCTACAGGAAGACCTCGTCTCAAAACACACACACACACACACAAAAAAAACCACAAAAAAAACCTTTTTAAACCTAATGGTAAACTTGGCCTAGCTGTACCCATTTGTAATTGCAGTGGTCAGGAGGCTAAGGTAAAAGGATCACAAGTTGAAGGCTGGCTTGAGGAGACCCTGCCTCCAGAAGCAAAACAAAACCTTATGGAAAATTTAAATGAGTAGCAATTTCATTTCCTGTTAATTTTATCTTATAGGTGTCATTGATGGCTATGCAGATGAAAAAGCTCTTTTTGAAAGGCAAATTCAGGAAAAAACTGATATAATAGATCATCTTGAGCAGGAATTGCTATGTGCAGGTAATAGGTTACAAGAATTGGAAGCAGAGCAGCAGCAGATTCAAGAAGAGCGAGAATTGCTGTCCAGACAGAAGGAGGCCATGAAAGCAGAGGCTGGCCCCGTTGAACAGCGTATGTATTTTCAGACTCAGTGTCACATAACCTTCCTCCTTCAGCTTATGTTCTGCGAATGCTGAGTGTAACTGACTTTCCTCTTTTATAGCCATTATTCATATATTTTTATATATAAACTTGAAAAATTATAAGAAATTATAACTTACAGACAAATGTTTTGTTGGTTAGTCATTTATATAGAGTAGGTCGAGTTCTTTTAATGGAAGACCAGCAGCAAAAATGTATTCCTAGATTAAATACAAACACTGATCTGCTGCTGGTAGAGAGCAGGTTGTAGGGGTTTGGGGATTGCAAGCAGAATAAATTGAAAAGGTCACTTGCTGCTGGAAGTAAGATGACATCTAGGTTAAGAAGAATTCAAAGAGAATTTAAGTTTATAAGTAACTTAGTTTTTTCTTGAATTAGAACTTTGTTTCTGGCAAATACCAGTCCTAGTAACAATAGACCTTTAAATCGTGTTTATCTTGATTTCTTTGATTTTAAATACACAGTTATGGATTTGTAGTTTCTCTGGTTTCATTTTGCCAATTTAGAAATACAGCCTACATTTTTTTCACATGAGAAAGCTTTTTTTCAGGTGCTCAAATTAGTTTAGCACAGGTTTAGGGTTAGTTTTTAGTGTGAAAAGATTGTGTCATTCATATTAAATATTCAAAAAAATAATAGAATTTTTGGTGATATTGGCAGTCAGTGCCTTCAGCTTCTCTTCTGTGTGCATACATGCATTGTCTCACTTTAGGAAGAAGACATATAATTATATTTTTGTTGTGTCTTTGTTCTGTTTTTTATTCTCATAGGACCAATAGATGCTGCAGTTGCTGCAGCACCTGGAGCAGGTGTGTGTGACAGTTGCATGGACTGTTTGGGGGTGGGAGACTTAAATTTGGGTGACCCTTGGATTTTCAATCAACTAACATGTCTAATTTTGTACTTTCTCTGTTGTGTTTCATATTACAGTTTTTTTCGTTAACAACACAACTTACAATAAGTGTGCACATTTTTATTCAGTTTTAACAATTGAAATTCCTAGTGACCGTCATCTTATCTCATCTGTTTTTACACAGAGCTCAGAACCATTTTGATTTTTCAAAGTAAATGTTAAGATTTTTTTTCTTTAAGAAACAAACTTGTTTTGTTTACAAATATATTAAACACCTCTAGTCTCTGATTTTGAGAGTGCTCTTTGTAAAACAAAGTTTATAGGATGATGGTAGCAAAAGTATCAATAAATCTTAGTAAGAGGCTTCCTGGTTGATTGACTTTGATATTAATATCTAATATTGGTATTGTGTTTCAGAAGGAAAATTGGTTTCTGTAGGCCTGAGTATAGGGTTGACACAGTGTAAAAATTCTACAGATACAGTCTCTTCCATCTCTTTCAGTAAAAATTCTGTTTCTCCTATCTGTACTTTATGATTATAGTAATAGTGGCTAATACTTACACAGTGCTTACGATGCCCCAGTCACTGTTCTTTACATATTTTAATTCAGTTAATCCCAAATTGTTCATAGAAAGGAACCAAAAATCATCATATTAAATGTCACACAGGAGAAAAGTGCCAGAAGTATAAGGGGTAAACACATACCCTGCTCTTAAGCTCTTACCACACTGTCCCTCACATGTGTTTGTGTTCCCATAATGCATGAATATGTGAGTGAAAACATGGTCAGGAATATGGACCCAACAAAGAGTAAGACAGCTAGGGAATTCTGATTCTGGTCGCCTTGCTTTCTGTTCCTCTTTTCTTGGTTAAGGATTTATTGTGTAGGTGTTTAAAGGTGACTTTGTGACTTTGGGATGTATTAAGTTTTGCCCATGTTATTTTCACAAATTATGTGAGAAGACATACTCATTTTTGTTAATTATGTATAATTTTACTACTACTACTTTGCTGACTTATATAAGAGTAAGATATTTATTTTGGACAAGAGAATATTTACTTTTTATATGTATTTAAAGTAATTCCCAGCCTGTATTTTGTGAAGATAAAATTTAAACATAGTTACCAGTGATTGCATTATCATAGCATGGCATCATTTATCATAATTTAATCAAGTATACTTTCACGTTTATAAACAGAATTTCTACAGGAGACAGAAAAACTAATGAAGGAAAAACTAGAAGTACAATGTCAAGCTGAAAAAGTACGTGATGATCTTCAAAAACAAGTAAAAGCTCTAGAAGTAGATGTCGAAGAACAAGTCAGTAGGTTTATAGAGCTGGAGCAAGAAAAAAATGCTGAACTGATGGATTTAAGACAGCAAAACCAAGCACTGGAAAAGCAGTTAGAAAAAATGAGAAAATTTTTAGATGTAAGTATTTTCAGCATGGGGGGTGCATAGCAAGTTCCAGGCCAGACTGAGATACATTTTGAAACCATGTCTTGGATGGATGAAAGGGAGGGAGGGAGGGAGGGAGGGAAGAAGGGAAGGAGGGAGGGAGGGAAAGCTGGTTGTGGTGGGTAGGTGGATGAGTAGATGAGTGATGAGTGGATGAATAGCCTGGGTGGGTGGTAGGTGGATGACTGCTAAGGACCAAGGGAGTAGCTCAGTGGTCGAGCCTGTGCTTGCTTAGCACTCAGGAGTCCCCAAGTTCAATTTCCTGGCATCAAGCAATCAGTTCTTTAAAGACAAAACAACAAAAAGTACATCTAGTTTGTAAAGAAGCCTTACCAGTTAGGCTTTCCACATTCAAAGTTGAACTTTTCTAGTTTTTCCTTTACCTGGTAGCCAAAGCAAGTGAGAATTCTAAGTTAATTTGCTGTAACTGCCTCCTGCTCAGAAGATAAGCAGAGCTCACAGCGTGGCATTTGGCATCAGGATTGAAGAAGCTGTCGTGCTGCCATCGGTCCTGCCACAATGTTGTCAATTTTGTCTTTTCAGATGGAATTTCTACTTTAGGATAAACCTGATGATATTCTCCTCAGGTGTCAGAGGACTTAAAATTTTTGTATTTTAGATATAAAATTTCAACTAGGATTAAACAAATTGATTTACAAATTTGCATACCCATTTTGTTCAATTACTAAATTAGCAGTAGAAATCCTTTGTACAAAAAGGTGAGTTCATTTGAAGGAGAATTATTGTTTTTATTTTTCACTTAACATTATTTGAATAAGGATTGTACTGCAAATAATTTTTCAATACTTAAATTTTTTCTTAAATCAAAAATAAAGTGTTTCCTGTGCAAACTTTTATAGTTTGGCTTATTTGTTTTTATTAGTCTTTTATCTTCAAATCAAAATAACCTCTAATTTAGGGAACATAAAAGAAATAATAGGTTAGTAAAGCCAGGCATGGTAGCATACACCTTTAATCCCAGCTCTGGCAGAGACAGATGAATCTCTGACTTTGAGGCCAGCCTGGTCTCCATAGTGAGTTCCAGGCCAGCTAGGGTTACACAGTGAGACCCTGTCACAGGGGAAAAAAAAAAAAGATAGGGTCAAAAAATATTA
The DNA here is from genome assembly GCA_009823505.1 of Rhizomys pruinosus. NCBI lineage: Eukaryota > Metazoa > Chordata > Mammalia > Rodentia > Spalacidae > Rhizomys > Rhizomys pruinosus. The sequence goes on from VZQC01004106.1 coordinate 153,828, forward strand.
TTTCTTGTGTGATTTAGTATTTTTAACCACTAAATTTTCAGGAGCAAGCTGTTGATAGAGAACACGAGAGAGATGTTTTCCAACAGGAAATACAGAAGCTAGAGCAGCAACTCAAGGCCACTCCTCGGTTCCAGCCTGTCAGTGAGCATCAGACCAGAGAGGTGAGAGCGAACCGCTTCTGCCTCCCTTTACTGATTTGTATCTTGAATGTGAGATAAGATACCTTGAAAAACTCAAAAGAGGATTCTTTATATTATATGTAATAATTAGGGGCTGGAGAGATGGCCTAGCGGTTAAGAGCGCCCACCGCTCTTACAGAGGACCCGGGTTCGATCCCCAGCACCCACATGGTGGCCAAAAACCATCTGAAACTCCAATTCCAGGAGAACTCCAGTTCCAGGGGAATCCAACACCCTCTTCTGACCTCCGTGGCATTGCACGACACGGGTGCACAGACCTACATGCAGACAGTACATTCATACATATAAATAAATAAATAAATAAATAAATAAATAAATAAATAAATAAATAAATAAATAAATAAAATATTTAAAAAATAAATAAATAAAAATTAGAAAATTAAATAGTATTTAAATGTGAGTTGCCTGCTCACGTTAGGAATGGTTTGTATTGGGCTGAGAATGAATCTCTGTGATAGAGTGCTTACCTAGCATGTTTGAGGCCCTGAGTTCAGCACCCAACAACAACAAAAAATCATTTCCCTCTGTGGAATTAAATGAACTTTCCTGCTCATTTCTGTTATTCTCAATGAAGTGATTTAGGTGACTCAGTGGGTACAGGCATTGCTGCCCCTTGGCTCTCTCTAGTCAACACCCAGAGCATTCAGCAGCTTCTGGACGCACCCCTTCCACCTTCCGCAGTACACTTGCCCCAGCTGCTCTTTCTCCTGTTCCCTTTGTTTCTCCTCGCATCCTAGAGTTAGTGGTGGAGCCCCACAACATGACCTTAGTCCTCTTTTTCTTCCATATTTTTATCTTCTTCCCAACAGTCATGTATCAGTGGTCACATCTGTACCCTCGTCTCTGACTTCTTTGCTGACCTTCATACTTAATTCAACTCCACTTAAATTTCTCAAGATTAGTATTTCTAGAAGAGAACTCTTGATTCTTGATTAGCTTTTATCAGGAAATACAAAAGGAAAACATACCTCACTTCATCTTGACAAATTTTGTACTTTAGACCTTTCTCATTAGCTAACACCTGCTATTGTTGGAGCTTACTCTTTTTCTCCACCTTATTTCCATCCCATTGATGAGTCAGATTTGTACTCCATCTGTTTTCTTCCTTCATTCATTGCCATACATCCTAGCTGTCATGATTGTTTGGATGGTTGTGGCAGCATCCTACCCAGTCTCACTGGTTTTACCAGCTCCTCCTCCTTTCTTCCTCTTCTTCCTATTACTCCTTTTCCCCATGTTCTCTGTGTGTGTGTGTTTGTGTGGTTGTGTGTGTATCTGTGTGTCTATGTGTGAGTGACATACGGGGCACACCTGCCAGAGTGGCATGTAGAAGTCAGAAGAGAACTGTGGAATCAGTTCTGTCCTTCCAGCTTTTCTTGGGTTCCAGGATTGAACTCGGAACTAGGCTTGCATGGAAAATGGTCCACCAGCTAAGCGTTCTCACTACCTCCTCTATTATTTTTTCATTTCCACGGTGCAATTTCCTCATTGAGATGTAGCCAGAATTCTATATTTACTAACTGAATGCTACATGAATGAGGGAAGGTTCACTATAAATTCCTAAAGATGGCTTGTCATGGTACTAAAAACCCAGCATTTGCTCAGCTGTTTACTAACTATGTAATAGTGAGAGCTATTAACTAGCTCTTGAATCTATTGATTTCTTTTTTTGTGTATTTTTTTTTAATTTTATTTATTTCTGTATGTGTATGAATGTGATTTCTGCATGCAGGTCTGTGCACCCGTGTCGTGCAATGCCGCGGAGGTCAGAAGAGGGTGTCGGATTCCCCTGGAACTGGAGTTCTCCTGGAATTGGAGTTTCAGACGGTTTTTGGCCGCCATGTGGGTGCTGGGGATCGAACCCTGGTCCTCTGCAAGAGCGGTTGGCGCTCTCAACTGCTAGGCCATCTCTCCAGCCCCTGTGTATGTATTTTTGAGACAGGGTCTCCCTTTAGTCCCAGCTGTCCTGGAGCTAGCTCTGTAGACCAAGCTGGCCTTGAACTCAGAGATCCACCTGTCTCTGGCTCCCAAGTGCTAGGATTAAAGGCATGTGCCACCATGCCCAGCAAATCTATTCATTTCTAAAGTATTTAAAATAGAGACAGTAATAACTTATATCTCCTGTGAATGTTATATGGCCCTAATGAACATTTAAATTTAACTATTATAGTATTTCTGAAAATAACTTTAATTTCTAAAAAAGAAATTGGAGCTGGAGAGAGGACTGGGAATTAAGAGCACTGGCTGCTCCTGCAGAGGAGCCAGGTTCCATTCCCAGGACCAAAAATTTAAAAGGAGAATGTAAGCTAGGCAGGTGGTGCACACCTTTGATCCCAGTACTCAGGAGGCAGAGGCAGGTGGAATCTCTGTGAGTTCAAGGCCAGCCTGGTCTACATAGAGAGTTCCAGGCCAGCTTGAGCTTAAACAACACAACACAACAAGCAAGTCCATCATTAGCTAAATACTGCCAATCAATGTTTGAAAAGTGTGGGCGGAGCTCCCTCCCATCGATTTACCTGAAAAAGGACTTCATAAAGGAGATACAGGAGAGGGAAAGACAAAGAACAGAATCAACTCCTGTAAATTGTCCTCTGACTTCCACATGTGTGCTCTGACATGCACAGGAGCACATGCATACACACACCACACACCACACACCATATGAATGCACACAGAATAAATGAAAAATAAGGTTTAAGCTGGGCGTGGTGGCACACGCCTTTAATCCTAGGCCAGCCTGGTCTACAGAGTGAGTTCCACGACAGCTGGGGCTACAGGGAGACCCTGTCTTGAAAAAAAAAAAAAAAAAAACACTCATGGGCAGGTACAGCACAGTGGAGGCAGACTGCGACTAGAATAAAAGAGACCCCTTAGGGCATTGCTTCATATTGTTGTGCCTGTGATTAAGGTCAAAATCAAAAGACAGGAGAAGCTGGGCATGGTGGTGCAAGGGGCTGAGGGGCAGTCAGCAGCAATACCAACCTGGCCCTCCCCACACACAAAGTGCAAGGTGGCTGAGGGGCAGTAAGCCAGCAATTTCAACCAGGCCCTCCCCACACACAGATAAAGGAGAAAATGTTAGCAAGGCCCCATGGGATACTGTGTGGGTGGAAGGCTGAGGCAGGAAGACCTGGAACTCAAAGCCACTCAGGCTCAAAAACCCAAAAAGGGGCCAGAGAAATGGCTCAGTGGTCAGGAGGAGCACTTGCTGCTCCTGCAGAGGACTTGGTTCCCAGTATCCACATCAGGCAGCTCACAACAGCCTGTAACTTCCAATAACCTCTTCCGGCCTCCATGGCTACCCAGATCCACACATGTACACACACACACACATACACATATACATAAATAAGACCACAAAATTTAAAAAACAAAAAGGAATAATTTTGTTGTGAAATTAGGCTTACTTTACAAAATAGCAATCTTGGCACAGAACTGTAAGCACTGCGAACTGGAACAAAACTACAGGATTGTAAGAGGGATGGCTGCCCACCGCCGCCTCACTAACGTGGATGCCAGAAGAAATTCTTATGCTTTCTTGAGGACCATCTGAGCTAATAATTTTAAGATTTTATTTTTTATATATTTTTAATCTTTTTAATACAGGATCTCTGGGCTGGAGAGATGGCCTAGCAGTTAAGAGCGCCGACTGTTCTTGTAGAGGACCAGGGTTCGATCCCCAGCACCCACATGGGCGGCTGAGAACCGTCTTTAACTGAGTTCCAGGGAAATCCGAGACCTTCTTCTGACCTCCGCGACACGCAAAACACGGGTGCACAAACCTACATGCAGACAGTACATTCAAATACAATACAAAATAAAAATTAAAAAAAAAACAAACAACAAAATTTTTTTTTTTTCTGGACTCACTATGTAGACTAGGCTGGCCTTGAACAGAGAGATCTGCCTGCCTCCCAGTGCTGGATTAAAGGCATCACCACCAGCCCAGTTTATTTATTCATATATATATATAATATATTTGTCTGTGCATGTGACTGCAAGTACCAAGACCTTGGTGCTGGGAACCAAACTCTGATCTTTCCTAAGAGCAGTAAATACTCAAGGGCCTGGAGATGCTCAGCATTAAGAACACGGCTGCTCTTGCAAAAGACCCAGGTTGAGTCAAGCACCTCATACTATGGCTAACAACTGTCTGTAATTCCAATTCCAAGGAATCTGGATACCCTCTTTAATTTTTTTATTTATTTATTTATGTGTATGAATGTACTTGTCTGCATGTAGGTTTGTGCACCCATGTCGTGCAATGCTGCGGAGGTCAGAAGAGGGTGTCAGATTCCCCTGGAACTGGAGTTTTCCTGGAATTGGAGTTCAGATGGTTCTAGCCCATGTGGGGGCCGGGGATCGAACCGGGTCCTCTGCAAGAGAAGTCGGTGCTCTTAAACCACTAGCCATCTCTCCAGCCCCAGGATAGGATACCCTCTTATGACCTCTGTGGGCATTGCACAACACAGGTGCACAAACCTACATGCAGACAGTACATTCATACACATAAATAAAAATTAAAATTAAATTAAAAATTAAAAAAAAATTTTAACTGTGTATGTGTGTGCTACGGATACCATGTGCTGTGGCATGCTTGTGAATGTCGGTTCTCCCCTTCTATGACCCACGTCATTAGACAACCCAACTCAGGTTGTCAGGCTTGGTAACAACTTTACCATAGCCATCTAGCCCCATTTCATTATTGTGATTTTTTCGAGATAGGGACTCCCTATATGCCCAGGATGTAGCCCAGGCTGGGATCAACCTCAACATCCTCCTCCCTCAGCCTCTTGCAATCCCAGAAGCAGGAGGCTGCGGCAGGAGGATCAGGAGTCCAAAATTTCCTTGGCCACATAGTAAGGTGAGGCCATCCTGGCGTACATCATACTCTATCTCAAAAGTCAAAATAAACAAACAAAACCCCACAGAAGTATATGACCTGTGGATTTCAACTTTAATGAAAGAAGTGATTTAAAAACCTTCCAGAGCTCAGAAGACAAGGATGAGAGAGATGATGAAGAGTATTTTGAAGCCCGTGCTGTGATCTTCAGCCCCAGTGTCACACTGGAACCAGCTGGAGCCAGATAAAGAAAGCAAAAGAAAAAAAGCCTCTGCCTGGCTGAGCCCCGAAATGGAGAATGATAAAACAGGATCAACAATTGATCTTGTATTGACAGGAAATAACAAGTGTTCTTTCTGTTCAGGGCTAAGGGGAAATCACAGGTCCAGACCAGCCAGCTTTCAGTTAGCCTGTGGTAACATGGTGAACTCAATGACAGAAAATTCCAGAATTCAGACCCCGAGAAGTATCAGGTGTGCAGCAGTTTGAGGGACCCATGCAAAGAGTCATAATCTCAAACCAGCACATTATTGACAGACATCATAGAGAGCAATGCTAGGCTGGGGAGATGGCTGGGTGGGCAGAGTGCTTGCCTAGCAGGCGTGAAGCCCTGAGTTTGATCCCCAGAATCACATAAAGTAGGCGTAGAGGCGTGAGGAGGAGGAGACAGGAGGATCAGGAGTTCAAAGTCATCTTAAGCCATATATCAGATTCAAGGTCAACTTGGAGTATATGAGACTTTGTTTAAAAAATAAAAGGAGATCTCCTGAGCCCAGCGGAAGGAAGAGGGGGAGACAGTCTTTGGCTTGATTGGCCTTTGTGGCTGTGAGGTTGGAGTTATCCTCCCAGCTGGGATTAAATGTGTGGTCTTTGGCTTGATTGGATCTTGTGACTGTGGGGGCGGAGTTATCCTCCCATCCGGTATTAAAGGTAGGCTTGTGTGACTCTTGAGAGTTGAGATCTCCTGAGCCCAGCGGAAGGAAGAGGGGGAGACATAGGAACTGGGTGCCTCAGCAACTGATGTTGATCCTTTGGTCCTGCGTTTTTGGTTTGATTGGCCTTTGAGGCTGCGAGGTTGGATTATCCCCCCAGCTGGGATAAAGGTGTGGTTTTGGCTGATTGGATCTTGTGGCTGTGGGGGTGGAGTTATCCTCCCATCCGGTATTAAAGGTAGGCTTGTGTGACTCTTGAGATTTGAGATCTCCTGGGCGCCCTCTTCTGACCTCTGAGGCATTGTACAACATGGGTGCACGAACCTACATGCAGACAATACATTTATACACATAAAAAAATAATAAATAAATAATTTTATGAAATATATTGGAGAAAAGTGCCTAAGAACAGGGGGACTGTCCAGCCAACACAGAGCCTCCTCCCTGTGGAATCCAGAAGCTGCCCGGTGAGATAAAGTCCATGTTGCTTCAGAGAGCATTAGGATTCCAACTTACATAAAAGCAAAATGTAAATCATGACATATTTTTCATATGTTAATGCATTTTATGCATAACATATACTGTGTATATTATGTATATATCAAAAAAGTGGCTGTGTGTATAGACTGCTACTATTTAAGTAAGGAAGCAGGGTGAGAACTGAAGACACAAATTCATATTTGCATCTATTTGCATAAAGCAGTTTCTCAACTGGGGCAACTTTGTCCCCATCAGGGCCTTTGGACATACTCCATTGGCAAGACTCAAACTGGGGGGCACGTTGAAATCTGATAGGTACATACAGGAATGTTGTGATGTACCCCACAATGTGCAAGAATCCCCTTCCTGCAGATGATCCAACCCAACATGTAAGAAGGGTCAACAAGAAGCCTTGTGTTGTCATATGGGAGACACAGGCACGGGGAGGTGGAGAGCGAAAGTTGTTGACACCAGGGTTGTCTGTACCATACAGCTACATTGGCCAGTCAATGCCTATTTGAAATTTGAGTTTAATTAAGAAAAGAGAAACACTCTCCGGGCGTGGTGGTACACACCCTTTAATCCTAGCACTTGGGAGGCAGAGGCAGGCAGATCTTTGTGAGTTCAAGACCAGCCTGGTCTACAGAGTGAGTTCCAGGACAGCTGGGGCTACAGGGAGACCCAGTCTCAAAAAGACAAAAAAGAAAAAGAAAAGCAAAACACAACTGTGTCATGGCAAACAGGACAGGATCTCTACTGGGCCTCAGGGAGCCGACTGTCAGAAATTCATCATGTACCCTGTCTCTAGGCATCTTCTTTTGTCTTGATACATCTACATGAGAAGACCTAGAGACAAGGACACGTCCTGACTCTCTATTTACGCATGTCTCAGTCTTCAAAGTGAAAAAAATACTTTTTTTATTAAATAGCTAATTTGAATTAATTTTTATTTATTATTTTTATGTTATGCATGTGAGTGTCTTGTCTGCATGTGCATAAGCGTACCCATGTTGTACAATGCCTGAGGAGTCAGAAGAAGGGGTCAGATTTCCCTGGAATGGGAGTTACAGATGGTTGTCAGCCATGAAGTGGGTGCTGGGAATTGAACCTAGGTCTTCTGAAAGAGCAGCTGGTGCTCGTAACTGCTGAGCCATCTCTCCAGCCTAATTAATTTAAAATTGGTAAGTGTTGCCAGGCATGGTGGCACATGCCTTTAATCCCAGCACCCAGGAGACAGAGGCAGGCAGATCTCTGCAAGTTCAAGGCCAGACTGGTCTACATAGTAAGCTCCAGAACAGGTGGGGCTACAGGGAGACCCTGTCTCAAAAAGACAAAAAAAAAAAAATATAAGTGTTTTGTCTGCTTGTGTGAAAGTGCATCTATGTTGTGCAATGCCTGAAGAGGCCAGAAGAGGGCATCAAGTTCCCTGGAACTGGAGTTACAGAAGATTGTGAGCTGCCATGTTGGTGCTGGGAACAAGCCCAGGTCCTCTTGCTCTGAACTGGCTTTTCCAGCCCCAGGAAAACAATTTTTTTTTTTTTTTTTTTTTTTTTCAAGACAGGGTCTCCCTGTAGCCCCAGCTGTCCTGGAACTCACATTGTAGACTAGGTGGCCTTGAACTCACAAAGATCCACCTGCCTTGCCTCCCAAGTGCTAGGATTAAAGGCATGCACACACACGCCCAGCTAGGAAAACAATTCTTAAAGCAGCCCATAGTATGGCTAAGTCACAAAATGTCAGTGTGTACAAAAATCTAAAAGTAGGCAACCAGGGAGATGGCTCAATTGGTAAAAAGTACTTGCTGCACAGCATGAGAAACTGAGCTGGATCTCCAGCACCCACATTTAAACAAAGCCAAACAAAAACTAGACTCAGGAAGCACTTGCTCTTACTGAAGATCCAGATTCAGTTTTCAGTGCTCACATGGTGGCTAACAACCATGTGAACCCAGTTCCAGGGGGTCCACCATCCTCTTCTGGCCTCTTTGGGCATTGCGTACATGTGCTGTACTTACATACATACAGGGAAACACTCAGATGAAGGGTTTTTGTTTTGTTGTTTGGGTTTTTTTGGGGGTGATCTTTGTTTTTTTGAGACAGGGTTTCCCTGTAACCCCAGCTGTCCTAGAACTTACTATATAGACCAGGTTGGCCTTGAACTCCCAGAGATCTGCCTGCCTCTGCCTCCCAAGTGCAGGATTAAAGAGCTACAGGGAAACCCTGTCTCAAAAAGACTAATAAATAATAATAAAGAAATCCAAAAGTACATTGTTTCTCATGACTATTCTATACTAGGAAAAAAAAAATCACACTAAATTTTGCAAGTTAAACCAAACACAAGACCATAAGCCAATGAACTTCAAATCACCACAGTGCTTATTGTTATAAAATGGACCTCTATCTGCAACTCAAATATTAAGTACCAACAACAACTGGGCAGGTTCTGTTGGGTTTACAACACTATGCCATCTAACATACTCTCAATGACAAGGACTTTGTCCATGTCCATTCAACTGTTTCACTCTGGTTGCAACAAGCCTTTCTGGTTTGTGATACCAGGACCTACCCTTGGCCTACCAGGTACTTATATAATCAGTCTGCTTTGTTCCACTGCTATGAGCCCATGACAAAGTCCTACAGTCACCACAAGGTGACTGTAAACACAAACACAGTTGTCTGTTCTGAAATAGACTGCAGGCTTTTAGGCCTGGGAAATTAGAATTTGCTTATATCATTAAACTAATACAAGAATATTTTTAGCGGGATGGGGTGCATGCCTTTAATCCTAGCACTTGGGAGGCAGAGGCAGGTGGATCTCTGTGAGTTGAAGGACAGCCTGGTCTACATAGTAGTTCCAGGACAGCTGGGCACAGGGAGACCCTGTCTCAAAAAAGACCAAAAAAAAAAAAAGAATATTTTTAATAATCCTTGAAATCCAAACAAGGACCACAGAACAAGAAACATGGGCACGGTTGGATCAGTTCCGAACTCTCCCTCTGGACACCAAAGTCTTCCACACTTAACCTCAGACAATCTGTTTTACATTTAACATACTTAAAAGTAGTATGTAGCCTAACATAGATACACATAAATCACATGTGTCTATACAAAACTAATTCAGAATGTAATTATTTTGAATGTGTTTGTTTGACAAAGAACTGACATCTGTGTTTTGTTGTCTTTTTTTTTAATTTATTTTTATTTTAATTTTTATTTTTTTAAATTAATTTTATTTATTTCTGTATGTGTATGAATGTACTGTCTGCATGCAAGTCTGTGCACCCGTGGTGTGCAATGCCGCGGAGGTCAGAAGAGGGTGTCGGATTCCCTGGAACTGGAGTCTCTTGGAATTGGAGTTTCAGAGAGGTTCTCGGCCGCCATGTGGGTGCTGGGGATCAAACCCGGGTCCTCTGTAAGAGCGGTTGGTGCTCTTAACCACTAGGCCATCTCTCCAGCCCCTAAATTTATTTTTAATATATGTGTAGAGTGTTATGCCTGCATGTAACTGCACCTGTGTCATGCAGTGGCCATGGAGGACAGAAGTGGGCACTGGATCCCATGGGACTGTAGTTATAGGTGGTGGTTAGCCACCATTTGTGTGGTGGGATTTGAACACAGGTCTTCTACAAGAGCATGCAGTGCTCTTAACTGCTGAGCCATCTCTTTAGCTCTTGGTGTTTGTTTATTTGTTTGTTTGTTTTGAACGATCAAACTGTGTCCCTAGGGACCTGATCACTATGTAGACCAGGCTGGCCTCAAACTCACAGAGATCTACTTGCTTCTGCCACTGAGTGCTAGGATTAAAGTGTGTGTGACCATTCGAACCTCTACTTTTTTTAAGACCAGGTCTTGCTGTTAGCCCTGGCTGGCTTGGAATTCACTATGTAGACAGAGTTAGCCTTGAACTCCCAGAGATCCACCTGCCTCTGCTCCAAATGCTGGGATTAAAGGTGTGTGCCACAACCTGGCTTAAATTTATATTTTTAATTTGTTTGTTACTTATGAACAGAAAGAAATTGGCTTATATTATGATCTTAAAACATTTTTTATTTATGGGGCTGGAGAGATGACTCAGTGGTTGAGAGCACTGGCTGCTCTTGCAGAGGACCCAGATTCAATTCCCAGCACCTCCATGGGGCTAACAATGGTTCATGACTCGAATTCCAGAGACTCCAGTGCCCTTTCTGACCTCCTCAGGCACTGCACAACACAGGCACACTTATATACATGCAGGGAATACAATCATACATGTAAAATAAAAATAAATAGAACATTAAAATTTTAATTTATTATTGTGTGTATGATAGACATACATGTCACAGTGCATGTGTGGAGGTCAGAGGAAAACTTTGAGAGTCAGTTCTCTCGTTCCACCTTTATGTAGGTTCCAGGGGTCAAACTCAGGTCACCAGGCATGCACAGGAAGCACCATCCTGCTGAGCTGACTTACCAAACTCATCATCTTCTGATCACTTGTAAGCACTCTTACATTTCATGTTGACTCTTAGTGCGGAGATTTTTGTTTCTTTCTTTTTTCCCTTTTTTTTCATTTATTGTTTTAGTTATGATGTATTGCTGCCTGGTAGGTTTGTGGCACCTGTGTGGTGCAATGCTGCAGAGGTCAGAAGAGGGTGTCAGATTCCCCTGGATCAGAGTTAAAGATGGTCTCGCGTCACCATGTGGGTGCCGGGATCAACCGAGCCTCTGCAAAAGCGGGTTGGCACTCTTAACTGCTAGGCCTTCTCTTCAGCCCCTCTTTCCAATTCTTATATTTCTTTCCTTTCCTTCCTTCATTTGAAACAGAGTCTCACTATGTAGCCCTGACTGTCCTCAAATGCTACAAAGACCAGGCTGGCCTCAAATTCAGAGATCTGCTGCCTTGCCTCTGGCTCTGCTCCTAGCGATCTGTAGTTAAAGGTATGTGCCGCCATGCCTGGGTTTTCTTTTCCTCTTCTGAGAAAGGGTCTCACTATGTAGCCCAGGCTGGCCTTGAACTTGTAGCAATCTTACCTGTACCACCACCACAGCCAGGCACTAATTCTTGTATTTCTTTTTCTTGTGTAACCGCTACGATTAGAAATGGTGATAAGCGGGCTGGAGAGATGGTCTAGCAGTTAAGAGCACCGACTGCTCTTACTGAGACATGTTCAGAGGACCCGGGTTCGATCCCCAGCATCCACATGGTGGCGGAGAACCATCTTTAACTACAGTTACAGGGGAATCCGACACCCTCTTCTGACCTCCGCAGCATTGCGCACCACAGGTGAACAAACCTACATGCAGACAGTACATTCATACACATACAAGAATAAATAAATTAAAAAAAAATTAAAAAATTAAAAAAAAGAAATGGTGATAAGCTTCCTTATATTCCTGCTCTTTACAAGTTTCTCCTTAAGAAAGTTCTTGTGCCTCTGGGGCTGGAGAGATGGCCTAGCGGTTAGGAGCACCAACTGCTCTTGCAGAGGACCCGGGTTCGATCCCCAGCACCCACATGGTGGGTAAGAACCATCTGTAACTCCAATTCCAGGAAATCCAGTTCCAGGGGAATCCGACACCCTCTTCTGACCTCCGCGGCATTGCACGACAGGGGTGCACAGACCTACATGCAGACAGTACATTCATACACATAAAAAAAATAATAAAAATAAAAATATAAAAAAAGAAAGCTCTGGTGCCTCATCCCACGTTTTCTGGACATTTGTTTTAGTCAGATTGACCTTGTGATTTTTATTTGTATTCTATTTTATTTTAAGACATGGACTCCTGTAACTGAGGATGACCTTGAACTCCATATTCTCCTGCTTTTACCCTTCCTCGTGCTGGTACTGGTGTGCATTATCACACCAGGTTTATGTGGGATGGGGATGGAAGACGGGGTACCAGGAATACTGAGCAAGCACTCTATCAACTAAGCTACATCTCTAGCCCACTTTATTTTTTTTTGTGACATTTCTGTTATTTATCCTTTATAAATAGCATTTCCAACTTTGTTTTCTTAGCATGCCCTGTTGTTCCCAGTGCTTTTGAGTCTCTGCTCAACAGTTACCATATCTTCCCTATTACTCCCAGCCTGGTGCCCTTGAAGCCAGAGGTGTTGAATTCCCTGAAATTACAGGTGGTTGTGCGCTGCCCAGTATAGTTGCTGAGAATCAAGCTTAGGTCCTCTGGAAGAACAGTAAGTTCTCTCTCTTTTTAAGAGTTTCTTTTTATGTATGCATGCATGTATGTAAGTGTACCAGTGCATGCAGTGCCCATGGAAGCCAGCAGAATTGGATGCCCTGGAACTGGAGTTATGGATGGTCATTGGGCTCTTGATCCCAGCACTCACATGGTGGTTAACAACCATCTGTAACTCCAGTTCCAGTCAATCNACATGGCAGCAAATAGTTCTAACTCCACTTCCAGGAGAGCTCCAGTTCCAGGGGCTCTGACAACTCTCTTCTTTCCTGACTCATCATTGCTACTGGGCACTTACAAAGTATATGCCATGAATACACTCTACATATAAAATTAAAAAAATACATAAATATTAAATAAAATTAGTAATTTTCTATGTAGTGTGACTAGATTGTATTTCTCGCCCCTCGTCCACTTTGGGTTTGTTTGTTTTTTTTTTTTTTTGTTTTTTTTTTTTTTTTTGAGACAGGGTTTCCCTGTGCCCCAGCGGTCCTGGAACTCGTAGACAAGGCTGGCCTTGACTCAGATTAAGGCGTGCACCACCACACCTAGCTGATTTTATTTCTCTTAAGACTTCCAAAGAGATAGACATGGTGGTGCACACCCTTTAATGCCAGCACTTGGAAAGAAGCAAGGCAAATCTCCTGTGAAGTTCAAGGAGCTGGTCTACATAGTAGGGTTCCAGGGCCAGCTGGGGCTACGGAAGACCCTGCCTCAACGTCCCTTAAAGAAAATAGAAAATCCCGCAGACTCACAATTTAAATGTTATATCTTTAAAAGAAGAGTTTTTACAAAAAGTTTTATTTAGGCTCCAGAGCCCTAAGATGGTCATTTCCCCCAACATGGTTGTCTTTTCATTTGAAAACACTGGCGGCATCATTCATGCAACTTGAAGCAATCGAACAAAATGTGTTACCGTTTTCTTTCAGGAACCCTGGTTTGCTTCACATTACTCCCCGCCCTGCCACAGAGGTTGCAGTTTCTGAGAGCTGGAAAGCCCGGCTGTAATTATCTGCTGTGCGCGCTCCTGCTCCTGTCTTGTTGCCTTCTCCCTTGACTTCACTCTCATAGCCAACCTTACTGGCCATCTCTCCTCAGGACCTGGTTTACGTTCATCCTGAAACCTGTAATGAAGTTTATGGGTTTTTAATGTTCTGAGGAATATTTGTCATTTGGTGGTTTTCTCAAAGTATTTCACTGGAAACAAAGTATTCCTTTATTTCTTAGGACCACACGTTTTAAATACTTCTCTTTCTTTCTCAGAGGATGTTCTTGAGCTATATTAGTCCTTCCTAAATTCTTCCATCATAGCACACACTTGAAGGGACCTGCATATCTGTCTTATGGGATGTCTTAGGACACTTCATCATTTATTTGAGGAGGAGTAGAAGCCAGGATAGTGGCTCTGGAAGGAAACTCAGAAGGCCACACAGATCTTTGTACTCCTCATCTCTGTTCTGCCTGTAAATGTAAATAGCTTAAAAATCTTTCCAATAGCTGTTACCAAAGACAATGCATAAAAGCTTAAAAAAGGTAATGTCCTTCACATAAGAGTAAGTCAGTAAGGAGGCTGCAGATGTGTCATCTGTATTAGATCTTTAAGTCATAGTGTGGTGTGCCCTTAGATAATTCAACAGGAGGCAAAAGCCATTGTGCCTACGCGGTCTGTCCTGGAAAATCAGACGGTAGATTGTGTAGGTGAGGTTTAGGTGTATGGAATACAGGCATGGTGCCGGCAGGTAATGTTGAGTAAGTGCACCGGGGAGTGCAGGCCCACAGAGGCCCAGAAGAGGGCATTGACGGTCCCTGGGAAGTAGAGTTAATAATGGGTAGTAGGTGCTAGGGGGTGCTGGAAACGGAACCCGGGTCCCTTGGAAGAGTAGCAAGTGCGCGGAACAGCTGAAGCCATCGCGCGAGCCCAGAAAGTCAGACTCTGTAAGAGAAAGAACTTTGGGGGCCGAGAGATGGCCTAGCGGGTTTAAGAGCGCCAGACCACGCTCTGCAGAGGACCCCGGTGTCGATCCCCCCAGCCACCCACATGCGGCTGAGAACCGTCTAAACGCACAAGTCCAGGACGAACTCCAGTTCCTGGGGAATCGACACCCTCTTCTACCTCCGCGCATTGCCAAGCACACGGGTGCAACAGACTACATGGCAGACAGTACATTCATACACTCAGAAATAAATAAAAATAAAAAAAAAAAAGAGATTTTTTTTTTTTTTTTTTTTTTAATATTGTATTTATTTATTATTTATGTGTATGAATGTACTGTCCTGCATGAGGTTGTGCATCCCATTCGTGCAAGATGCCGCAGGAGCTCAGAAGAGGGTCGCCGATTCCGCCCGGAACTGGAGTTCTGTCCTGGAATTTGGGGTTTCAGAGGTTCTCAGCCCCATGGGGGGCGCGGGGATCGAACCGGGTCCCTCTGCAAGAGCGGAGTCGGGCTCTTAAACCGCGAGGCCTCTCTCCAGCCCCGAGAAAGAACTTATTTTAAAAACTTGTTAGAAATAAGTAAAAGAGAAGTAATAAATTGCTTTCAATTGAACCCTCATTTTGTGAAAAAGAACTTTTTAAAATGAGTTCAATGAAGCAATTATTACTGTCCCCCCCACTCTTTTTACTACGGCTACCACGTTTTTAGCAGTAAAGGAAAATGAGTCACTTTTGTTAACAACAATCTTTACTGTCCTTATTTAAAAATGAAATTAGCAATATTTTAAAATACCTTATTTTTCAGGGGGTTCTTGAGATCAACCCAGGGACTTGCACATACTATACAAGCAGCACTCTAAAACTGAGATACATTTTCAGTCCCAAGAAAGAACTTTTCAAATGAAAATGTAGATATGGTTTATAATTATGAGCTTTAATTTAAGAGATTTTAATTATTATTTTTTATGTACATAAGAGTCTTGCCTGCATGTATAAAAGTATACCTGTGTCATGCAATTCCTGTTGAGGCCAGAAGAGTGGCCTCAGATTCCCCGGGAACTGGAGCGCGATGGTGGATAGCTGCCAACACAGCCGTGCTAGGAAAGTTAAAAACACGGTCCATGGCCGCTAGAAGCAGCCGTGCTACTTAACCACGGATTCATCGCTCTAGCCCCAGCCTCCTAAATTTAAAAAAAAAAAAAAATATTTTGTTCGCTTTGTATTTTTCAGGTAGAACGATTAACAAACCAACTGAAAAGAAAAAACAGACAAGGTAGTGAGCTTTTGTTGTCTAAAGAGCAGCTGCAGAGAGATGTACAAGAAAGAAATGAAGAAATTGAGAAGCTGGAGTTCAGAGTACGAGAACTGGAGCAAGCCTTGCTCATCAGTGCAGACTCCTTTCAGAAGGTGAGATACGTAACGTTACTGGGATGAAATGAAGATCACCTGGTTTACAAACATCTGTTCTCTTAAGTAAAGACTGTATCACCTTTACAGATGTATCGTTGTAAATGTCCGGGTGCCTTTTTATTTTATTTTTTGGATTTATTTATCCAATGTTGTTTTTTTTGCATACATTCCTACTGATAGAGGAAGATTAGTTAAGCCACAAGAGTTCATTAACATTTTAACTGTCAGTAATGGCTGCTTCAAAAATGGATACCAGCTTTTAGGGCCTTTTACCCCAAAATAAGTAGTGCAGTCCATCCCCATTATTCTGCAGAAAACCAAATGAATGAAGAAAGGCTAACCCGAAACCGTGGGGTCAGTCAACGGGGGTCCTAGAAGAGAAGGAGTGAGGGGAAAAGGGCAAGGGTCGCGAGAAATGGAGACAAGACAGGGCTCTGATCAAGTCTCATTTATTGTACAAAAGGGCTTCTTATTTGTAGACAAGTTGTGGGAAATTTTCAAGAGAAAGTTCTGCACAGAGATACACACCTCTTGCCATATCAGTAAGTTCTCATGACCATGAAATTTACTTGGGCAGCACACTTGGCACAGTTCCTGGAACATCAACCTCAAGCATATTATTTATGTTCTATGAAAGGTCACCAGTGCTTAGAGCCGGCAGGTAGCTGGAAATGCAGTTGTTAACCCCTAGAGTGCTGCAGGCAGGATCCTGCAAAGGGCAGCATGAGGAAGCTTGGAAGGGGACGTGGGAGGTGGCTTGCATTTGCTCTGAGCAGTGAATTTTAAATGTCAAAAGTTCATGTTTGGTCCATATAAGAATCCATTCAAGACAGTAACTTTTAACTGCTACAAGGTATAGAGTTTTTCTAAAACTGGGGAGACATATTGTTGCTATTCACTACCCCTAAATCTCCATCATGGGTATAAAGAATAATGTCTGAATTTTGCAGAATCATTCGTATCTATTAGCGGTAGCGGCCCGGCAGCCGGGTTTTTGGCGTGGCATCGCCCGCTCCCAAGCGTGTGTCTCTCGACGTCCGCTGCAGAGCTGCGCGCGCGCTGCTCTCAAGCCCGAACGGAACGGCGGTCAGGCGCTTTTTCATCATTTTCTCTGTACTGCGCTGCCTACTCCTGCATGGGTACTCAGTGCCCCCCTGTTGTGCCTACCTTGGCGCTCCCCGGCGGGCTTGAGTTCCCACTCGCACTGGCGTTACGGCGCAGATCGTGTTCGACCCCCCTGTAGGTGCTGAGATTGAACCTTGATCCTCTGCAAGAGCTGTCATGTCGATCCACCATTGACCATCTCTCCAGCCCCCGAAGGTTTTTTTTTGTTTGTTTTTTGTTTGTTTTTTGTTTTAACTGTGTATGAGTGTACTTTCTGCATGTAGGTTTGTGCACCCAGGTCCCGTGCAATGCCACAGAGGTCCAAAGAGGGGCATCGCTTTCCCCTGGAACTGGAGGTTAAAGACGGTTCTTAGCCACCATGGGTGGCTTGGGAATCTAACCCAGGTCCCTTGAAAGAGCAGGTTTGCACTCTCAACCCACTGGGCCAATCTCTCCAGCCCCCCAGGGTTTGATTAAAGGATGAAATGTGGTTTGAATTATTTTACATCAGTTACCTTGTCATTTGAACAAAAGTCTAAAAGTAAAGTCTAGACTGGTTTCTCTTTTGCTGCTGGAAAATGACCTTGGATCTACTAAACTGAACGCTAAACTGCTGAAAGACATTAGATGAAAATAAATCCAGTGTAGCCAGTGTTAGTTGAAGAGGAGGAGAATGGAGAGGGAAGGGTAGCAGTGTCAGGCCAAGGAAACTTGCCGCCTCTCCCTTCTGCTGCCATGCTCTGGGCATGTAGAGTCAGTGCCGCTCTGCTGTGGGTCTTTGTCAGCTTTGATCTTTGTTCTTATGTACACTGTTTTCCTGAGAGACAGTGGCACTATTTTATAAATAAAGCATGTTTGTCAATGTAATAAATAAATTAAAGTAGCTGAAAACTAAGAATGTAGTTCTTGGTATAGATGACGTTGCCAGATCAATGCCCCATCAAAAGTAATAATAATGTATAGGAAGTTCTCCTATTGTTTACGTGGCCCTTGCTTTCAAAAAGTCAAATTAGCTGGTATACGGGCTGACACCCCAGTGGCTTGAAGATGCTGCAGCAGGAAGATCAGTTTTTAAGATCGCATGAGTTTAAGAAATGGTCAACTAAGAACAACAGTGTCGCTATCTCTGTTTTAAAAGAGAAAATTCACTATTGATAAATGAATAAATTCAAATTCCTACTTGATAACTAGGCAAATATTTTTAGGTATCTGATACAATGTAAATGTAAGATGCTCATACATATCATATTTGAGATACCTTTACTCTCAGAGCCTAAGTTTGAACAAAAATATCTTTTATAGTTCGTTACTGTTTTGAAGTGGAAGATGAGTTAAAAAAAAAATTTAAGAGCTTCAAGATTGTGAAAGAAAAGAAATAACATGAATAGTTCAGAAGGTTTCTTATAGAAAAAGATGCCTTCAATAAATTTTAGCTCTCTGTAGAGCTAATAAACTTACAAGCAGCAAAAATAAATAGTTAACTTCATTGTAGCCCAAGCACTGGAATTGCTGAGGAGTATTTTAAATGCCTTATACCATTAGTCCTAAACTCTCCCTGAGGACAGGGTCTATGATCTTCATCTTGATGAGTATAAACTGAGTTGTAAGGGAGGTTAACGCTTATCTCCGAGCAAGAATTTCTCTCAGGTTTCACTGATTTGGGAGCCTTTGTGAACCAATACTAACAAACAGCATATTTTGCATGTTGGTGAGAAGTATAAAGATTATAATTCATGCCAGGTGTCGTGGTACATGCCGTAATCCCAGCGCCCGGGAGGCAGAAGGGCAGTAGAATCTCTGTGAGTTCAAGGATACCTTGATCTACATACTGAGTTCCAGAAAACTAGGGGCTTACAGGTAGACCCTGTCTAAAAAGACAAAAAAATATATATATAATTCATTATATTAATGAGCATCGTAGATTCACACCTCTGTCCAATTGCAAAATCAGAACCAGACTGCATAACTCTAATTGATAGGCATGTATACATTTGAAAGAAAGAATACAGTTATGGGAAGCAAAACACAAATGAGTATAAATTAATTCAGCCCAAATAATTTAAGATATATAGATAGATATGAAGATATAACTAACAATTTTTAAAACAATCGGAGACCGTTTATAATGTGTTTTGAATGGGTAGTTGATATAGGTTCAAATATTAGACACCTGGGACGAAAATAGATTCATGTTGAAGAAATAGAAGGAATACTTGTTTCGTGGAGTCATTTGTGGGGATGTGTGGCTCTTCTGTGGTGTCTGTAGATTGATTAGCCCTTCACAAGCTCTAATGCCCTATGACCCACCTGGAGACTTGTTGAAATGCAAGCCTCAGTGCAGCATGACCTTCCCCATGTCTCCTATACTCTTCACAGGTGCTAAGTCTGCTGCTCCAGACCATGCTGAGTAGCCAAGGCTTTAGAGATTCACAGAGCTCAAAAGTTGCCTATGAATTGCCTCAAAATGTAAATGTCATGTGAGGTAGGCAGCAGTTTTGAACTTAAATAATTATATGTCTATTTTATAATACCCTGTAGCTGTAGAAGATAGAAGAGTTGTAGGAAGGTTAGAATACGTGTCTGTAGAAACTTGCACTTTTTGGAGAAAAAAGAACGAATGGTATAAATACTATTTAGATAACTTTGATAAAGGTATGACAATCACAGTTCTCAACAATAAGCTAATAATAATATGTGCACAGAAGCAGGATAAATGGTAGCTTAGTGTAGACAGCTCCAGAAGTTATTTCTTCAAATATCAAAAGGTAAGCATTCGCTGCATAGTAGTCGATAGGTCACTCCTCCTTGTGACTCCCTTCCTCATCACTAAAGTGAGAGAATAATAGAACAGATTTCATGAAGTGACGTATGAGTGTGTATCCACTTGAGATGCAGGAACGGCCAGAGGTAGCCCTCAGGGGCCATTCCGCATGAGCCATCTATCTTGGTTTTTTTGCGAAAGGCCGCTGTCACTGAGACCTGGGCTTACCCAGTAGACCTTGGCGGCTTTTCGCTGTCTCACCAGTGCTGTGATTAAAAGCACATGCTACCACACCCAACTTTTTATTGTGGGTGCTAGAGTTCAAATTCAAGCCTTCATACTTGCATAATAACAAACGCTTTACCTACTGAGTCATCACCCCAGCCTCAATTTGGGCTATTATTACTAGTATAATATTATTAGTAGTATGCTGTTTTTCATTAGAACTATTAGGCTGACTTGAAAGCCTTGCTTTGTCAGTTCTGGAATTCTAATTATGTGATGTGTCATGTATAAGCAGTCTTCTGTACCTGTGTATACTGTAAGGCCCTAAATGAGCCAGCTGCCACTCAGCATTGCTCCTGCCTCTTTGGTTGCTTTTAATGCAGGAGTTTTGATCACTGTAAAGACATTTGGGAAAATGTCATTAATTTGGTTAAGTAGCCTAACAAAGCATTGAGTTAATGTGTTGTATCCCTGGGATATTTTGGTGTGTGTGTGTTTGTGCTTGTACTTTTTGGCTGCTGTTTTGGAGGAAGACTTTTTTTAGTATCATATATGCGTTGACAGAGGTGTGTGTTCACATGACATTTGTCACAGAGATAGCAGATTTGATCATAATATCATCCCCTCACCGATTGCCTGCTTCTCGGCCCGCCCACTCATATCCCTTATAGTTTTCTCAAATAGTCCTCTCTCCACTTTCAGTCAGAAGGTATATGCATACATATAAACTAAAAATCTGGATTCCAGGAAGCCAGATGTGGTGGTGCAAAGCCTTTAATCCTAGCACTTTGAAAGGTGGCTCTCTGTGAGTTTAAGAATAAGGCCAAGCCTGGTCTACATAGGCTAGTGGTTAAGTTTCCAGGCCAACCTGGAACTGTCTTTCTAAAGACCAAAAAAAAAAAAAAAAATATGGGTTCCAAATATGAGAAAAAGCATTACTTTCGGTGGTCGAGCTTATTTCTTTTATCATAATGGTATCCAATCCCTGACATTTTCTTGCAAATAACATAATTTCACGCTTTATGTATGAATGGAAAATAAAACACTTTTTTTAAATATAAAAAGCAATTTCCTTTATTCCTCTCCTTGACACTTTAATGGATTCATTCTTTCTTTTAAAAAATATGGTTTTAAATGGTGGTTTTGGAGTTTTCTTGCCTCTATCTGTCTATCTATCGCTCTATCTATCTATCTATCTATCTATCTAGAGTATAACCATTTCATGCAATGCCTCTGCTCATTAGAAGAGGGTGTTGGATCACCTGGAAACTGGAAGGGTTAGTGGACAGTTACGAGCTACCATGTCCGTAATGTAACTGAACCTCATTCTTCTGCAAGAGCAGACCATCTCTCCAGCCTAACTTGTCATTCCTTTAACTTAGCTTGTGTAAAGTGGGCCATAGGTAAACAGAGGTGTGCAAGTATATCTTATTTACACCCAGGAGTATTCCGCTTTTGTATTTTGAGAAACATTCTTACTGATTTCCATAATCTGCATTAATTCACATTCACATCAAGACTGTATGAATATCAGGCCTTTTTAAAATATAATAATAATTAGTTCTTCATATCTCTTATTTGGGTGTCAGTCTCTGTAAAACTACCAAAGATGGTTATTGTATCATTATTACTGATAATCCTCTAGAAATTAGCTAAGTTTCTATTGTCCTGCCTATAGAAATCCATAGTTTTCCTCCTGTGATTGTTAACTTTTTCTGTTATTGGGATTCAGACCTATGCATCTCTTGGTGTTCATTTTTCTATAAGCAAACCCTAAGGCAACCAGTGAGTTAACTGGGTATTTGTGGTTCAAATTGACCTAGTGTTACTTTGTGCTAAAATAACTCATGTAATTCTTCTGCAGCTCTATGATCCTTTTGATAGCAGCGAAATTTTGTTTATTAATTTTTATTCAGTTTGTGGTATGTGTATGAGTTGTTCCTGTCTGCATGTAGCAGTTTGGCACCTGCAGTCGTGCAATGGCCTGCGGAGTCAGAAGAGTGGGTGTCGGATCCTCCTGAATGGTCTTCGGAATGGTTTTAAAGACGGCTCGCGGCACTTAGCCATGTGTGGTTGCTGGGGATCAGATACCGCAGTCTCTGAAGAGTGGTCGCACTCTAACCACTAGGCCATCTCTCCAGCCCCGATAGCAAGCTAAATTGAACCTAAATTAAGGGTAGGGTTAGATTGGCTCGTCCTTCCTCCTATGAGCCATTTTCATTTCATTGGAAAATACCTTACTTTAGGTAAGACGTAGCTCCTATGTCCATCCTTAACGTCTCTGTGCTTTGAGCAGTGAAGAATATGCAGTTTGCCTGCTGGAGAACAGTACTGGTAAGATACTTGCAGATAGATAGGCAGAACAAGGATTTTCTAAACAGGGCTCCAGTGGCGTTGGAGATAATCCTACAAATTGACAAATGGGATTCCATGTAATAAAGAAGTCACTGTGCAGCAAAGGAAAGAGTGAAGAACAGCTACAGAGTGGGAAAATTTACCAACTATTAATCAGGGAATTAATATTCAGACTACATAATTGCAAAAGTTAGTCACCTCCCCCAAAAAAATCATCCTGTCAATACATGGGATAATGAACTGTATAGAGTTACAAACAAATGAATGAATGAAAAGAAAAAAACCAACAAATACATTGAAAAAATGCTCAATACCTTAGCCAAGAGGGAGTAGAAATTAAAACCACTTGAAATTCTATCTCACAGTAGTCATGACCAACATTAAGCCTAGGGTTAATGCGCCGACCTCTCATAGAGGACCCGGGGTTGGATCCCCATCACCCATATGGCGCCAAAGAACGGTCTGAACTCCAATTCCCAGGAGAACTCCAGTGCCAGGGGAATCCGAGAGACCCTCTTCTGACCTCCGCGGCAATTGCAAACATGGGTGCACAGACTTTGCATGCAGACAGTACATTCAGACACATATAAAATAAATAAAATTACAAACAAACAAAACAAAAAACAAATGACAGGTGCCAGATGAGTTGGCAATCTTTTTTTAAAAATCCAGCACTCAGGAAGCAGAGGCAGGTGAGTTTCCAGGTGCCCACCACGTGCTACAAGAAACCTTTCTAAAAAGAAAAAAAAAAAAAAAAACAGAAAGAAGAGGAAAATAAGTGACAGCAAATACTGGTGAGGAGAGAGATATGGAGAAAGGGAACCTTTATTCACTGCTGTGGTGATGTAAACTTGTATAGCAACTGCTGAGATAATCTGGGGATTGCCTCAAAAGCTGAAAATAGAACTAACCTGTGACCAGAGCGTACCACTCTCAAATATATACCTGAAAGACTATAGTTACCATGTGCCAAAGATACTTGTACCTCAGTGTTCATAACTGCTCTGTGAATAGTAGCAGACCCAGCCTACATGTCCATCCACTAACAAGTAGATAAAGAGGGTATAGTACACATACACAGGTGGAATTTTTTAATTATGCAGGCAGGCCATAAAGAAAAATGGAATTCCATGGAAAATGGGCACAACTGGAAATTATTATATTCAGTGAAATAAACAAGGCTCAGAAAGAAAAATACATTTTTCTTTCATCTTTAAATCTGTATTTGAAATTTTATGTGTGGAGTTGGGCTTGGTAGCTCACCCTTTAATCCAGGCACTGAGGAGGCAAGAGGCAATTAGAATTCTCTATGAGATCAAGTTCAATCTTGTCTACATAGTAAAGATTCCTAGGCCAGCTTGAGGGAGAATACAGTTGCTCGAAGAAACCCTCCCCCCAAATTTTATACATGTGTATAAAAAAGTACAATTTGACCATATTTAGCAATTATACATGGCTTAAAATACTATGTGCTAAGTGAGTTTCCTGGACACTGGGGCTACAGGGAGACCCCTGTCTCAAAAAGAACCAAAAAAAAAAAAAAAAAATCTGTTTCTTTATTCCCCCTTTACATGTTTTAAACACGCATACTTTATAAAAACAAATACAGCACTTTTCTGTTTAACAATGAGTATTCGTATAAACAGGTTGTTGGTTTTTGTTTTGTCTTTTAATTTTGGTTTTAAAGATCACAAACTTAGAAGAGCAATTAGAGCAGTTTAGAGAAGAACTGGAAAATAAAAACGAAGAAGTTCAGCAACTACATATGCAATTAGAAATACAGAAAAAGGAATCTACTACCCGCCTGCAAGAACTTGAACAAGAAAACCAATTATTTAAGGTAATTAGCTTAGAAAAACTTTTGTCTATGAATAATTCACAGTTTTGATCTTTTGTATCATTAAGTATTTGCTGACAGCAATATTAGTAGGCAAATGCATTTGCATGAAACTTGTAACATTAATAAGTATTTGCTGACAGCAATATTAGTAGGCAAATGCATTTGCATGGAACTTGTTTTCTGCTCAACCTAGACATTTGAATTAATCAAAAATGAATTTTTAAATCCTTTATCAAAATATTTTAAGAAGTCAGGCATGGTTGCACACACCTTTCAGCCTTAGCACTCGGGAGCAGAGGCAGGACAGTACTCTGTGAGTTCAAGGCTAGCTGGTCTAACAGAGTAAGCTCCAGGCAGCTGGGACTAAAGAAAGACCCTGCCTCAAAAAGACAAAAAAAAATTTTAGAATTACTGAAATGTAAATATACCTGTTTCTTATTTGCACTTCATTATATGCACAGTATCTTTTATAAGACCTGATTAAAAGAATGCTCTTGAAAACGACATGTAGTGACACATCCAAGTACAACAGTTATATTGTCGCTAGGATGAAATGAGAAACTGGATTTGCCAATAAGGAATCCTGATCAATCTCTACTCAGGATGCAAACATGTGGTTTTTTTGGGAAAAAATTGCCAAATAAGAAGAAAAAGAATAAGAAAGTAACCAGTTAAATGACTACTTATAAACTCCAACACACTTAACTACAACAGATATAAGGTATGGTCCCCATTAAACTTTGTATTTATCAGAACCAAGATTATCTAGCTTTTAAATTATTACATTTCTTATTTATTTTTAATTATTTGGGGGGAAAGAGGACCTGATAATAAAGCATTTGGAAGGTCAGGCACACTGGCCAACACTTCCTCCTCCTTCTAACCATTGGGGGGTCTCAGAAGAGTCATTCAGATTGGGAGGCTTAACAGCAAGCACTTTTTCCTACTAAGCCATCTCATAGCCCTACACTTAAATTTTAAAGAGCAGCAAATGGTGATAGTTTTTTCACTTTCCTATTTGCATTCTCTAGTGTTGAGGTGGGGTGGTGCAGATGCACGATCACCAGTGTGCCGCTGTTGTGTACCCATTGTGGACCACTACTGAGGGCCCACAAACAGGACATTGGCGAACTTTTTTTCTGTCACTCTTTGCCTTATTGCGTTGAACAGGTCTCTCACTGAATCAGAAGCCCACATTTCATCGAGCTGGCTGACTCGGGAGCTCGCCAGGACCAGTCTGGTCCACCACCACTAACCACTCCCAGTGCAGGGTTTACATGATCACTTGCTTGTTATACGTGGTGCCTGGGATTCGAACACAGGTGCTTTGCTTGTAAAACATGAACCCTTAAACCACGTAGCCATCCTCCTCTGCCCTTTCTCCATAATAACTTTTTTTTATTAATTTTTTTTATTTATTTTGTATGTCTATGAAGGTACTGTCTGGCATGAAGGTTGTGCACCCATGTCATGCAATGCGCGGAGGTCAGAAGAGGGTGTCAGATTCCCCTGGAACTGGAGTTTCTCCTGGACAATTGGAGTTCAGATGGTTCTCCCTGCATGTGTGTGCTGGGATCGAACCGGGGTCCTCTGAAGAGCGGTCGGCTGCGCTTAACTGCTAGGCCATCTCTCCAGCCCCCAAGGATAATACCTTTAAATAGAACCTGGCAAATGCCAACAAGATAGCCCGTGGTGACCAAACTATGAGAAGTATTTTGGTGTGAGGCATGCTTGTCTATATAAGGTCCTGTCTCAAAGCAAATTATCCAAAATTATAAATACAGATTTATTTTGTATTTTTCCCTTTTTGTTAACGAGGGCCATTGAAGAAAAGAATGAACTGATAAAGGATCTGGAAACCCAAATAGAATGCCTAATGAGTGATCAGGAGCGTTGGTGAGGATGAAGTAGAGAAGAGAAGAGAGCAGCGCAATGAAGTAAGTGAGAAACTTCATTCAGCAGGAATTGGCAAACATTGAGCAGAAGACATCAGTGGAAGCTAGAACTGTACCAGAAGAAGCAGACAGTTTAAAGCATCAGTTGGATAAGGTGGTAGCTGAAAAGCTAGCTTTGGAACAGCAAGTAGAAACCACCAATGAAGAAATGGCCTTCACAAAAAACATACTCAAAGAAACCAACTTTAAAATGAATCAGCTAACACAAGAACTATGCAGCTTAAAGAAAGAACATGAAAGTAGAGGGAAACTCCCAAAGTGTCCCCGGAGAAAAGTGTTAGCATGGCCATCAGTGAGCCCAGCAGAGAACTTAAACTGCAAGAAATCCCTACTGAGGTTGCACTTAGGCCCCCGGAAAATCAGACTTCCCTCAAATTGCTTTCTGAAGAAAATACCAAAGTTTCCAGAACTTTAGAAGCAAAGGTACTACAGCTGGAGAGTTCTGTTAGTACAAAGGATTTGGAACTTAGCCAGTGTTACAAACAAATAAAAGACATGCAGGAGCAGGGGCAGTCGGAAACAGAAAAGCTTCACAGGAAGATCATCAACCTACAGAAGATAATCGAGGAAAAAGTCGCTGCTGCGCTTGTGAGTCAAGTCCAGCTTGAGGCAGTTCAGGAATATGTGAAGCTCTGTCAAGAAAAGCAGACCGCTCCATCAGAGCCTGAGAGGAGGAACATGCAGAATGTAAATCAAATAGAAAGCAACATGGCATCAGATGTCTCCACATTAACTCTGAGAATATCAGAATTAGAAAGCCAAGTGGCTGATATGCACACTAGCTTAATGTCAGAAAAAGAACAGGTAGAAATTGCAGAGAAAAAATGGCTCGGGAAAAAGAAAAGGAATTGTTAGAGCGCAGAGGCTGTTGGAGGATACAAAGCAGCAGCAGGAAGGGAGGGTCAGGAAAGGAAGCCCACAAGATTTTGAGGAGCTCAAGGTTAGTTTTGTGTATCATTTCTTTTTCACTTAAATACTACAGGAAACTCTTCCTTTGTTAGTTGATTGCTAATTCACTAATTATCGGGTGTTCTATTTATACCAGACAACGTGTATCAATGAGTTTTTTTTTTTTAATACATATTCTTTGGGTTTTTGTCCTCCCTTTTTTGTTTGCTTATGTGTGGGTTTTTGAGACAGGTTCTCTAACCCCCGTTGGCCTGGAACGCACTGTGTAAACCAGTTGGCCTTGAGCTCAGAGCTCTGCCTGCCTCTGCCTCCCAGTGCGGGGATTAAAGGTAATGGTGCCACCACTCCCAGCATGGGTAGTATTTATAGACACAATTCCCTAGTAAAGTACAGAAATAACTAGAATGATTACCACTAGACTTTGATGATCTGATTGTTGGTCATTTATAGTTTGCTGAAGTGTAGCTCCTTTTAATTGGCTGAGACTTAACTGTTTCTTTACTTTTATATTGAATTTTTAGTTTGTTTATATATTGTGTTAGACATACTTAGTTCCCTTACTAGAACAGAAGATATAGGCACAAGTCAAATTTAATTTGATATTGTACAGTCATTATTGTCACTAGAGGAAAGGATGCACACTCTATTTTGTGATCTTCAAATACGATATTTATTCTCTTAGCTGGGTCAGAAGAAATACAAAAAAAATTAAAATTTAACCTCTGTCCCTCTAGGACTTGTATGGGTTTTCTCTCTTAAGTTCCTTCATTAGAAGGTGAATGTTTTTTGACTTCTTAAAAAGGATAACAAATTCAAAGCATATTAGTAATCCTTCTGAGTACAGTGTGGGACAAAGCATTAAGCTCTTTTGCCAATTTATGCTTTCTTTCATTGTTTTTAGGAAAAGTTTTATTTGATATGAATATACTATTTGTTCTGTCTAACGTAGACTGCATGATCAAACACTAAGTTGAATATATAGGTATTAGTGTTTGATCATGCAGTTTGATATTCACAGTTTCAGATAAAGTCCAGATTTTGCTTAATTGCTTGTCCTTCTGTTTCTAATTTCACTTTCATCTTATATCCAACTAATTTACCTAGTTATACCTACTTACATAAAGACCTAAAATCAGCATTTCTTCTTTAGTATAGACAGCGAAGACTAGAAGACTGTTTCCTTTTTTTTCAGCTTCTCACTTTAAGTTTACAAGCGAGAATAGTGGCATAGCATTCAGTTTCTATTTTAAAGGAAAAGAATTTTACTTAGAGGATATTTCCCTCTAGCACTTGGAACTGAATATTGCTATAGGTATTAAGTATTAAAATAGTGATATAACTTTCTATCTATAACATCTAAGAAATATCTTAGTCACAATATTTTTAGGAACATGATATAAACATGAAACTTTTAGTGGCAATAAAATATTTTAAGATATATTCCAGCAGCATGATTTACCCTCATTCTCACATCACTCTTACAGTATTAATATAAAGTGAAGTTTCCAAAAACATTGCTTATTGATTTTAAGAAGCAT
Organism: Rhizomys pruinosus; assembly: GCA_009823505.1. Taxonomy (NCBI): domain Eukaryota; kingdom Metazoa; phylum Chordata; class Mammalia; order Rodentia; family Spalacidae; genus Rhizomys; species Rhizomys pruinosus. Next base: position 182,492 of record VZQC01004106.1, read on the forward strand.
GACCTTTTCGTTCCCTTTGATGTACACAGTCATTCTCAGAGAAACATCACTGCAGTGTATAAGTGCTATTTATTGACATCGCTAAAGTTTATTAAATGGTATGTTTTTTATGTTTCCTGCTGTTATTCAGATAACTACTGAGCTGATTCATACAAGCAGAGATAGTGGATATTTGGCTGGACTTGAAGGTCTTAGAGCTGAGTCAATGACCACCAAAGAACTTGCTAGTTATAAAGAAAAGGCAGACAACCTTCAGGAAGATCTTTTGGTAAGATAAGCAGTACATGTCCCAATGTGTTCATTTCTACCTGTTTTACTTACCTCTTGGAGTATATTCCCTTTTGTAAAAACAAATATAGATCTGTACCTTAAACAGTAGTGAGGAAAAGACTTTTTTAGAGTTAAAGAAAAACTCAATTGTGAGGTGGGGTTTTTTTTTGTGTTTTTAACCAATCTCTCCTTGCTTTGTTTCCCTGGGAATCCTGGTTAAGAGAATGAATACTTTTAATCTGTTGTCTATTAGTGATGAAGGAGAAGCCAGGTGATGTGGAAAAAGAGAACCCCTAGATTAATCGGCTATTAAAGTTTATTTCACTTCTGGGGGCGGGAGAGATGGCCTATCTGTTAAAGATCCGCCGACCCCTCTTTTACAGAGGACCCTGGTTCATTTTCCCAGCACCCACATTGCGACCGAGAACCGGCTGAAACTACAATTCAGTAGAACTCCAGTTCCAGGGGAAATCCGAGACCCTCTTCGACCTCCGCGGCATTGCACAACATAGGTGGGCACAACTTTGCTGCAAGACAGTTCATATCATACACAATCTTACATAAAATTAATAAAAAAAAAAAAAGTTATTTCACTTCTGTAGTGAGCTGAACAAACAAACATAAGGTATACAAGCTGGAGCATTTCTGAAGTGCTTTTCCTGCTCTGATGCAAATACAAAGGTGAAGTGTGCTCCCCCCGTTCCCACCCTAAGTTCTGTACTTGATGGGTGGAAATTTTAACTGATTTCTCTACTGTTCTGTTCAATTTATGTTTTGTTAGGTAAAAGAAAAGAACTATAACATCTCTTCAGAAAGAATTAAGCCGAGTTAAGGATCAACTCACAGACACCAAAGAAAAGATATCCTTTTTTAAAAACAGAAATAGGACGGAGAAAAAGAGGACAGAAAGGTTCCCGAGTTAGAGCCACTTCCTGTTGCAGTGGGTAGAAGTTCTGCATCCCAGACAGAAGACTCTCTCAAGGTCAGCTGCAGCAATCAGACTCCTCAGATACTCCTTAGAAATGCAGGAGTTCAAATTGATTTGCAGTCCACATGTTCCGCAGGAGAGGTCACTGACATCATCAGTCAGTTTACTGAAAAAATGGAACAAATGCAAGAACTTCATGCTGCTGAAATTTTGGATATGGAATCCAGACATATTTCAGAAACTGAAACTTTGAAGAGAGAACATTATATTGCTATTCAGTTACTGACTGAGGAATGTGGCACCTTGAAAGCTGTGATACAGTGTCTGAAATCTAAAGAGGTATTTGGTTTTCAGAGAATCTGTTTTACATAATCCCATAATTTTTCTTTCAACTTTCCCTTAAAGAGGAATTTTCAAAGAGAAATATGAGAAATATTTTTTTTTCATAATGCTAATAATAAATTGGAGCTCGTTCCTCATTGTGTAGTTTAATGAAGTTCCTGTGTACATGGCCTGTATGATTCCTTAATTCATGATCGTTCCTTCTTACTGTGGCAGTGTCCATGAGGAAAAAAATTATAGACTTATGATTTATATATTATAACAAGTATGAAAGATAAATGTTCTTTTTTCCTAAACTATATCAGAAAATAGCTGACCAAGTCATTAGGTCCGTTTTTTTTTTCCCCCATGCAGCCCCGAGCTGTCTGAAAATCACTCTGTAGACCAGTCTCCCTTGAAACTCAACAGAGATCAGCCTGCCCTCTAGCTCCTGAGTGCTGGGATTAAAGGTGTACACCACCAACCCAGCGCTATTAGGTCCTTATTTTTACTAAATCAATTCGTAATCATGTATTTTTGTTTTCTCAATTTAGGGGTCTTCTGTTCCTGAATTAACATATTCTAATGCTTACCAAACTAGAGAAACGTGTTCCAGTGGTAAGCTGCAGTAATTTCTGGGATGTTCATAGTATTTTGTTGTTGTTGTCATAGTATGTTTAAGTGTTATTTTGTTGTTTGGTGATAAGCACATGATAGTTACTTACCAGAGTGGTTTTCTTTCTTTAGATGCCGGTCAGACTGGGTCAGGGAAGTTGCTTATACAAAGTCAAGGGTTTGATACAGCATCAGAAGGTCGAGAAGAAGGTGAAAGTTCAACAGATTCATTCCCGAAGAAAATAAAGGTACTAAAAGTTAACAATCCCTTAGTGAATTTAGCCAGTATCATTTCTATATTGAACGTTGTGGTTAATTTGAAGTAGGATCCTCTAAAAAAGAATTGCATAGCTAGAAAAAATCGTTTTATTTCTAAGTTTAAATATTAAGGTACAAGATGTACCTAATATATGTAGGAAATTTTTTAAATAGTTTTACTCCTGATGCTTTTGTTTGCCAAAATTATAATAGCAGATTTAATATGTAGAAGTTACTTCCCAGGTTATTTCTTGTGGTTAAGTAAGTACCTAATGACTAAATCCAGAAAGAGTACATTAGCTATACTGCAAGAAGGAATTTAGAAGCTGGAACCGTGGGGGCGCACGCCTTTAATCCTAGCACTTGGGAGGCCAGAGGCCAGCGAGATCTTTGTGAGTTGCAAGGACCAGCCTGTCTACAGAGTAAGTTCCAGGACAGCGTGGGCTACAGGGAGAGCCTCAGTTCAAAAACGACAAAAAAAAAAAAGGAAGTTAGTAAGACTATGAACAGTCACGTGTTGTTAGAATTGGCTTACCCCTGCACAGGAAGTTGGGATCCAGTTTCCAGCCTGTGGTGGCCCTTCTGAATCAGTCCAGATAGATGGAGCTGCTCACTTAAAATGATTTGTATATCATATTTTTCAGTTTTGAAGTCATCATTTTGCCTTTGGGGCTTTATTTTCCAGGGATTGCTGAGAGCTGTCCATAATGAAGGCATGCAGGTTCTCTCCCTCTCAGAGTCTCCCTATGGTGATGGAGATGACCATTCTGTTCAGCACATTTCAGAATCTTGGCTAGAAGAGAGAACAGCTTATCTCAGTACCATCTCATCTCTTAAGGACTTAATTACCAAAATGCAAGTGCAAAGAGAAGCAGAGGTACCCAAAGAATATGATCTTTTTATATGGTTTTCACCATGAATTCCTATGTTTTTAAATTTTTTTTTTGAAGACAAGGGTCTTTCTGTAGCCCAGCTAGCTGAATCACTCTGTAGACCAGGCTGGCCTATGAACTCACAGAGTCCACCTACCTCTTACTGCTTCTGGCCTCCCAAGTGCTAGGGATTAAAGATGTGTAACCACTACAACAACCACTTAAAGGGATTCTGTACCACCATGTGGGTTCTGGGACTTGAAATCGGATCCTCCACAAGAGGCAGTTGGCGCTCTTTAACCACTGAGGCCATCTCCCCAGCCCCTACTGTGTATATTTTCACATTCAAAAATATATATGCTTTTGCAAGGCATGGTTGGAGCATTCCTTAATCCCAGCACTCAGGAGACAGAGGTCAAGACCCCCAGCCAGTCTACAGAGTGAGTTTTCCAGGCCAGCTGGAACTACAGGAGGACCTTGCCTCAAAAAGACAGAAAAAGAAAATAATGCACTTAAGCTGTTGAAAAAAATTTGATTAGTAGACTAAAGCATACTAAGTTTTGGGGTTTTCTTAAACGCGTTTAAAGGACAACTAACTTTGTGTTTTTCACTCTGCTAGGTTTATGACAGTTCTCAATCTCATGAGAGCCTTTCAGACTGGCGGGGTGAACTTCTGCTTGCCCTTCAGCATGTTTTCTTAAAGGAACGCAATGTGTTACTAGCTCAATTTCAAACTGAACTGAACAGCTCTAGGTAACTAAGAGGATGCAGTTGGATTATTAGCTGTTTTTGGAACAGAGACTACAGAGCAGGTACAACAAAATTATTGTACAGAAATGATTTAGTTTAATAGATAATAATGAAAAGGCATTAGTGGAGATTATAAGTCTCAATATAAGTTAACCTATACACTATAAACTAGATAACAGGAAGAGACAAATATTACCTTAAATGTTTTGCCTTACGTTTGAAAATAAGGAAAACTGCAAATTAATGAGCTAATCACCAAACTTAGACAGTGAGGAACAGACTAAACCTGAAGAAAATAAGGACAAAGTTGCCATGAGCCTAGTGAAAATACAGATTAAGTGTGCTTAAGCCTCCAATCACATATTTTCATTAGCTAACTAATGCTTGATCTTATTTTCTATATGGTTATATTCATGAGACTTGGCATCACTGTGACAGTGTTATATTGACAGTGTAAGTTGAGAAGGTCTGTGTTAGTCCTGGTTTCAGAGGTTTTGTCCATAGACCTTGTCTCCATTGACTCTGGGCCCATACTGAGACATAGCACCATATGGCAGGGACACATGGCAAAGGCTACGCACTTATCCAGACAGGAAGAAAGAGGAGTCTAGGCACTAAGTGGACCTCCAAAGAATGCTACCTGTGACCGGCTTCCTCCAGATAGGTCCCCCAATTCCTAAGGGCTTCAGAACCTCCCAAAGTAGAGTCAGTTCCATCTGGGGACTAACTGTTCAACACTTGAGCTTGTAAGGGAAATTTCTATTCAACCATAAAACCAGTCCTAGTTAAAGTCAGCTTGTTTCCTATATAATATTGCTTCATTTTGTGGAACATGGCCAATAACAGTTACAGCAATATAACTCAGACCTAAAAGAAGCTTATCTCACACATTTTCACCTATGACACAGCACAGCCTTCTTACACTGAAATTATCACTGCAGCCGGGCGTGGTGGTGCACGCTTTAATCGAGCACTCTGGAGGCAAAAGCAGCCCTGTCCTCGAAAAATAAGAAAAATTAAAAAAGAAAGAAATATCACTTCATTTGGATGTCATTTTAAATAAAATAAAGTAATAAGTAAAAGACACAGAAATGTGAAAAGCAAGACACTAATTGACTGTAAGACCCATAAGAAAAATATTTGTATACGTCATGAGAGGTAAAGAAGAAGGTAAGGATCCCTTGCTTGATTTCACCAGGAACTCTGCAGTAGGCAGTTTAAAGCTTTGTACATGTCTGGACAATAGTGAAAGTACACAAGGATTGGATTTGAAAGTTACAGATCAATTTTGGTGAATAGTCAAATCAGCAAGTATGGAATCTATAAATAATGATTGACCATAATAAGAGCTACAATATTCACTAGCCCAGTAAGAGATAAAACATAAAAATTGGGTTCTTTGAAAAATAAAATAGACATCCGGAGAATCATTTAAGAAAAATTTTTACACCATAATTTTTTTTTTTTTTTTTTTAAAGAAGGGTATCCCTATAAGCCCCAGCTGGCCTGGAACTCACTCTGTAGACCAGGCTACTTGAATACAGAGATCCGACTGCCTCTGCCTCCAAGTGCTAGGATTAAAGGGGTGTGCCACCATACACAGCTTAAAAGCCGCCAGGTGGGTGCTAGGAATTGGAACCCAGACCTCTGCAAGAGCAGTCTGTGATCTTAAACCCCTGAGCCATCTCTCCACACCAATTTTTTTTTTAATGTTAGGAATGAAGATAGGATCAAAAGTAAAGAGACAGCTTAACTATAAAAATAAATAGAGGGGTGAGAGGGAGAGGGGAGAGAAGACCAGACAGTGAGATGGCTCATGGTAAAAGGCTTCCCATGCAAGCAAGAAGACCTGGGTTTTAGAAACCATAGCACCCATAAGGCAGCTGAGTACTTCAGTGCTGGGAGAAACAGAACAGATGTATTCCTAAGTTCTCCGCAGGCTAACCAATGTTAGCCAAATGATGAAGCTCCAAGGTTCAATGAAGAGCCCTTGTTAAAAAATACATTAAGGAATGAAAAGACCCCCACACAAACTCTGACTTCTGTATGTATAACAGGGCAAGTAACACACACATACACATATCGGCAACACCATACACACACACAATTTAAATAATATATCATGAATAATTTTATGTTACTGCATTTGTGTGTGTGTGTGATGTGTGTTTGAGACAGGGTCTCCATTTAGTCCCAGCTTGCCGGGAGCTCGCTCTGGTAGATCAGGCTGGCCTTGAACTCACAGAGAATCCACCTAAATCTACCTCCCAAGTGCTGGATTTAAGGCATGAGCCACAAAACGCCTTAAAGATGGTTTCTTAGCCCACCATGTTGGGTGCTGGGAATCAAACCCTGGGCGTCTGCAAGAACAGTGTCATTGCTCTTGTATTGACAGGAAATAACAAGTGTTCTTTCTGTTCGGGGCTAAGGGGAAATCACAGGTCCAGACCAGCCAGCTTTCAGTTAGCCTGTGGTAACATGGTGAACTCAATGACAGAAAATTCCAGAATTCAGACCCCGAGAAGTATCAGGTGTGCAGCAGTTTGAGGGACCCATGCAACGAGTCATAATCTCAAACCAGCACATTATTGACAGACATCATAGAGAGCAATGCTAGGCTGGGGAGATGGCTGGGTGGGCAGAGTGCTTGCCTAGCAGGCATGAAGCCCTGAGTTTGATCCCCAGTATCACATAAAGTAGGCGTAGAGGTGTGGGGAGGAGGAGACAGGAGGATCAGGAGTTCAAAGTCATCTTAAGCCATATATCAGATTCGAGGTCAGCTTAGAGTATATGAGACCTTGTTTTAAAAAAAAAAATCTGGGCATGCGGGTGCATGCATATAATTCCAGCACTTGGGAAGCAAAGGAAGGCAGATCTCTATGGGTTCAAGGCCAGCCTGGTCTACATAGTGAGTTCCAGGCCAGCTGGGGCTACAGGAAGACCCTCTCTCAACTTCCAAAGAAATATAAAATCCTCCAGACTCACAATTTAAAATGTTATATCTAGAGTTTTTACAAAAGTTTATTTAGGCTCCAGAGCCTAGATGGTCATTTCCCCACATGGTTGTCTTCATTTGAAAACACTGGCCTGCATCATTCATGAAACTTGAAGCATCTAACAAAGATGTGTTTACCTGTTTCTTCAGGAACCTGGTTGCTCACATGTACTCCCCGCCCTGCCACATGAGGTTTCAGTTCTGCAGATCTGAAAGCCCGGCTGTAATTATCTGCTGTGCGCGCTCCTGCTCCTGTCTTGTTGCCTTCTCCCTTGACTTCACTCTCATAGCCAACCTTACTGGCCATCTCTCCTCAGGACCTGGTTTACGTTCATCCTGAAACCTGTAATGAAGTTTATGGGTTTTTAATGTTCTGAGGAATATTTGTCATTTGGTGGTTTTCTCAAAGTATTTCACTGGAAACAAAGTATTCCTTTATTTCTTAGGACCACACGTTTTAAATACTTCTCTTTCTTTCTCAGAGGATGTTCTTGAGCTATATTAGTCCTTCCTAAATTCTTCCATCATAGCACACACTTGAAGGGACCTGCATATCTGTCTTATGGGATGTCTTAGGACACTTCATCATTTATTTGAGGAGGAGTAGAAGCCAGGACTAGTGGCTCTGGAGGAAACTCAGAAGGCACACAGATCTTGTTACTCCTCATCTCTGTTCTAGCCTGTAGAATGTATAGGCTAAAAATCTTTCCAAATAGCTGTTACCAAAGAACAATGCATAAAAGACTTAAAGGTCACTGTCCTTCACATAAGAGTAAGTCAGTAAGGAGGCTGCAGATGTGTCATCTGTATTAGATCTTTAAGTCATAGTGTGGTGTGCCCTTAGATAATTCAACATTATTCAAAATCCATTTTCTACTCTTTCTGTCTGGATAAAGTCATACTTTTATATTTTTTAGTTTATTTTTATTTTATGTATACAGGCATTTTGCCTGCATGTATGTTGTAAGTGCACCTTTGAGTGCAGTGCCCACAGAGGCCAGAAGAGGGCATTGACTTCCCTTGGAATTAGAGTTATAAATGGGTATTACGTGCTATGTGGGCCTGGAAACTGAACCCGGGTCCCTTGGAAGAGTAGCCAGTGCTCTTAACAGCTGAGCCATCTCTCTAGCCCCATAAAGTCATACTCTTAAGAGAAAGAACTTTTGGGCTGGAGAGATGGCCTAGCGGTTAAGAGCGCCGACCGCTCTTACAGAGGACCCAGGTTCCGATTCTCCCAGCGACCACATGGCGGCTGAGAAACGTCTGAAACTCCCATTCCAGGAGGACTCCAGCTCCAGGGGAATGCGATTAGCCCTCTTTTCTGACCTCTACAGACAATGCATAACACAGGTGCAAAAACCTAAATGAAAAAAAAAAAAAAAAAAAAAAAAAAAAAAAAAAAGAAAGAAATAAAATTTAAAAAAAAGAAAAGAAGAGACAGTAAAAGAACTTTTTATTTTTATATTTCTTATTTATTGATTTATTATGTATTATGATAATGTAAAGGCTGCATTGCAGGTCTGTGCACCCATACCGTGCGATGGCCGCGTATGGAGGTCAGAAGGAGGGTTCTCGGATTCCCCTGAAACTGGTAGAAGTTTTCCTGGTAAATTGAGTAAAAGTACAGACCCGGTTCTCAGTGCCGCACGTGTGGGCGCTGGGATGCGAACCCAGGGTCTTGCTCTGCTTGAATGAAGAGCGGTATCCCGGGCCCTCTTAACCGCTAGCCCATCTCGCCAGCGCCAATAGAAAGAACTTTTTAATTAAAAACTTTGTGTAAGTGGAGCTAAATAGAGAGGAGAATAATGTTCATTCTACTATAAACTCATTTTGAAGAAAAAAACCTTTTTAAAAATGAGTTCAATGAAAGCAATTATTACTTCTCTTTTTACTACTGCTACCAAGTTTTAGCAGTATGGAAAATGTCACTTTTGTTAACAACAATCTTTACTGTCCTTATTTAAAAATGAAATTAGCATATTTTAAAATACCTTTTTTTCAGGGGGTTCTGGAGATCAAACCCAGGGACTTGCACATACTATACAAGCAGCACTCTAAAACTGAGATACATTTTCAGTCCCAAGAAAGAACTTTTCAAATGAAAATGTAGATATGGTTTATAATTATGAGCTTTAAGTATTTTAATTATTATTTTTATGTTATGTATATAAGTATATTGTCTGGCTGTATATAAATGCAATGCCTGTAGAGGCCAGAAGAGGGCCTCAGATTCCCCTGGAACTGGAGCTACAAGATGGTTGATAGCTGCCACACCGGTGCTAGAAATCAAACCCAGTTCCTCCGCTAGAGCAGCCAGTGCTCTTAACCACTGATTCATCTCTCTAGCCCCAGCCTCCTAAATTTAAAAAAATATTTTTCTCTTTGTATTTTCAGGTAGAACAGTTAACAAACCATCTGAAAGAAAAAACAGACAAGTGTAGTGAGCTTTTGTTGTCTAAAGAGCAGCTGCAGAGAGATGTACAAGAAAGAAATGAAGAAATTGAGAAGCTGGAGTTCAGAGTACGAGAACTGGAGCAAGCCTTGCTCATCAGTGCAGACTCCTTTCAGAAGGTGAGATACATAACGTTACTGGGATGAAATGAAGATCACCTGGTTTACAAACATCTGTTCTCTTAAGTAAAGACTGTATCACCTTACAGATTTTATCGTATAGTATGTCTGGGTGCCTTTGTTGATTATTTTTGTTTACTTTATTCCAAATGTTTTTTGCATACATTCCTACTGATAGAGGAAGATTAGTTAAGCCACAAGAGTTCATTAACATTTTAACTGTCAGTAATGGCTGCTTCAAAAATGGATACCAGCTTTTAGGGCCTTTTACCCCAAAATAAGTAGTGCAGTCCATCCCCATTATTCTGCAGAAAACCAAAATGAATGAAAGAAGGGCTAACCCGACCGTGGGTCAGTCAACGGGGTCCTAGAAGAGAAGGAGTGAGGGGAAAAGGGCAAGGGTCGCGAGAAATGGAGACAAGACAGGGCTCTGATCAAGTCTCGTTTATTGTACAAAAGGGCTTCTTATTTGTAGACAAGCTGTGGGAAATTTTCAAGAGAAAGTTCTGCACAGAGATACACGCCTCTTGCCATATCAGTAAGTTCTCATGACCATGAAATTTACTTGGGCAGCACACTTGGCACAGTTCCCGGAACATTATTTATGTTCTCTGAAAGGTCACCAGTGCTTAGAGCCGGCAGGTAGCTGGAAATGCAGTTGTTAACCCCTAGAGTGCTGCAGGCAGGATCCTGCAAAGGGCAGCATGAGGAAGCTTGGAAGGGGACGTGGGAGGTGGCTTGCATTTGCTCTGAGCAGTGAATTTTAAATGTCAAAAGTTCATGTTTGGTCCATATAAGAATCCATTCAAGACAGTAACTCTTTTTACTGCTTACAAGTATAGAGTTTTTCTAACTGGAGAAATATTGTTGCTATTAAATATACAAATAAATATACCACAATGGGTAATAAAGACATAATGTCTGAAATTTTGAGAACATTCGTATATATTTATAGGTAGAGGACCGGAAGCAGTTTGGAGTGATAGAAGCTAAAGAAGAGTTGTCTCTAGAAGTTCAGCTGCAGGCTGAGCGAGATGCTATAGACAGAAAGGAAAAGGAGGTAAGGAGATTTTTCATATTTTATATGTATGAGTGCATATCCTGCATGTGTATAAGTGCACCCATGTTGTGTAATACCTTGGAGATCAAAAGAGGGCTTAGATTCCCCTAGAACTGGAGTTAAGGATAAGTCGTTAGCCACCATGTAGGTGCTGAGAATTGAACCTGGATCCTCTGCAAGAGCTGTCAGTGCTATCAACTATTGAGCCATCTCTCCAGCTCCCAGGAGGTTTTTTTTTTGTTTGTTTTTGTTTTGTTTTTGTTTTAATGTGTATGAGTGTACTGTCTGCATGTAGGTTTGTGCACCCATGTCGTGCAATGCCACAGAGGTCAGAAAAGGGCATCGGCTTCCCCTGGAACTGGAGTTAAAGACGGTTCTTAGCCACCATGGGTGCTGGGAATCTAACCCAGGTCCTCTGCAAAAGCAGTTGGCACTCTCAACCGCTGAGCCATCTCTCCAGCCCCCCAGGAGTTTATTTTTAAAGGATGAAATGTGGTTTGAATTATTTTACATCAGTTACCTTGTCATTTGAACAAAAGTCTAAAAGTAAAGTCTAGACTGGTTCTCAGTTTGCTGCCTAAACTGACCTTGAGATACTAAACTGAACAGATAAACTGCTGAAAGACATTTAGATGAAAGAAATCCAGTGTAGCAGGTGTTAGTTGAATGAGGAGGAGAATGGAGAGGGAAGGGTAGCAGTGTCAGGCCAAGGAAACTTGCCGCCTCTCCCTTCTGCTGCCATGCTCTGGGCATGTAGAGTCAGTGCTGCTCTGCTGTGGGTCTTTGTCAGCTTTGATCTTTGTTCTTATGTACACTGTTTTCCTGAGAGACAGTGGCACTATTTTATAAATAAAGCATGTTTTCAATGTAATAAATTAAAATTAAAGTAGCTGAAACTAAGAATGTAGTTCATTGTTAGATGACTTGCCTAGATGCAATGTCCCAACATCACAAGTAAGAATAATGTATATAAAGTTCTCCTATTTTTACTGTGGTCCCTTGCTTCAAAAAAGTCAAATTCAGCTGGGTATACTGCTACACCCCAGTTGCTGAAGAGGCTGCAGCAGGAAGATCAGTTGAGTCCAGGAGTTTAAAGGTCAACTAAAACAACATGGCACTATCCTGTTTTAAAAGAGAAAATTCACTATTGATAAATGAATAAATTCAAATTCCTACTTGATAACTAGGCAAATATTTTTAGGTATCTGATACAATGTAAATGTAAGATGCTCATACATATCATATTTGAGATACCTTTACTCTCAGAGCCTAAGTTTGAACAAAAATATCTTTTATAGTTCGTTACTGTTTTGAAGTGGAAGATGAGTTAAAAAAAAAATTTAAGAGCTTCAAGATTGTGAAAGAAAAGAAATAACATGAATAGTTCAGAAGGTTTCTTATAGAAAAAGATGCCTTCAATAAATTTTAGCTCTCTGTAGAGCTAATAAACTTACAAGCAGCAAAAATAAATAGTTAACTTCATTGTAGCCCAAGCACTGGAATTGCTGAGGAGTATTTTAAATGCCTTATACCATTAGTCCTAAACTCTCCCTGAGGACAGGGTCTATGATCTTCATCTTGATGAGTATAAACTGAGTTGTAAGGGAGGTTAACGCTTATCTCCGAGCAAGAATTTCTCTCAGGTTTCACTGATTTGGGAACCTTTGTGAACCAATACTAACAAACAGCATATTTTGCATGTTGGTGAGAAGTATAAAGATTATAATTCATGCCAGGTGTCGTGGTACATGCCTGTAATCCCAGCACTCGGGAGGCAGAGGGAGGTAGATCTCTGTGAGTTCAAGGATACCTTGATCTACATACTGAGTTCCAGAACAGCTGGGGCTACAGGGAGACCCTGTCTCAAAAAGACAAAAAAATATATATATAATTCATTATTTAATGAGCTCTTAGCATGTCGACCACCTCTGTCCAATTGCAAAATCAGAACCAGACTGCATAACTCTAATTGATAGGCATGTATACATTTGAAAGAAAGAATACAGTTATGGGAAGCAAAACACAAATGAGTATAAATTAATTCAGCCCAAATAATTTAGATATATAGATATATATAGATAACTAACAATTTTAAAACAAATCTGAACCTTTTATAATGTTGTTTTGAATTGGTAGTTGATATAGGTTCAATATTAAGACAGCCTGGGACTGAAAATAGATTCATGTTGAAGAAATAGAAGGAATACTTGTTTCGTGGAGTCATTTGTGGGGATGTGTGGCTCTTCTGTGGTGTCTGTAGATTGATTAGCCCTTCACAAGCTCTAATGCCCTATGACCCACCTGGAGACTTGTTGAAATGCAAGCCTCAGTGCAGCATGACCTTCCCCATGTCTCCTATACTCTTCACAGGTGCTAAGTCTGCTGCTCCAGACCATGCTGAGTAGCAAGGCTTTAGATCACAGAGCTCAAAATTTGCATATGAAGTGCCTCAAAAAATGTAAATGTCATGTGAGGTAGGCAGCAGTTTTGAACTTAAATAATTATATGTCTATTTTATAATACCCTGTAGCTGTAGAAGATAGAAATAGTTGTAGAAGGTAAGAATAGGTATTTAGAAACTTGCACTTTGAGGAAAAGAAAGAATAGGTATAAATACTATTATATAACTTTGATAAAGGTATGACAATCACAGTTCTCAACAATAAGCTAATAATAATATGTGCACAGAAGCAGGATAAATGGTAGCTTAGTGTAGACAGCTCCAGAAGTTATTTCTTCAAATTCAAAAGGTAGCTTCGCTGCATAGTAGTCGATAGGTCACTCCTCCTTGTGACTCCCTTCCTCATCACTAAAGTGAGAGAATAATAGAACAGATTTCATGAAGTGACGTATGAGTGTGTATCCACTTGAGATGCAGGAATGGCCAGAGGTAGCCCTCAGGGGCCATTCCGCATGAGCCATCTATCTTGGTTTTTTGAGACAGGCTCTTTCACTGAGACCTGGGGCTTACCAATTAGACTTGGCTGGCTTTCTCTGTCTCCCCAGTGCTGTGATTAAAAGCACATGCTACCACACCCAACTTTTTATTGTGGGTGCTAGAGTTCAAATTCAAGCCTTCATACTTGCATAACAAGCACTTTACCTACTGAGTCATCACCCCAGCCTCAATTTGGGCTATTATTACTAGTATAATATTATTAGTAGTATGCTGTTTTTCATTAGAACTATTAGGCTGACTTGAAAGCCTTGCTTTGTCAGTTCTGGAATTCTAATTATGTGATGTGTCATGTATAAGCAGTCTTCTGTACCTGTGTATACTGTAAGGCCCTAAATGAGCCAGCTGCCACTCAGCATTGCTCCTGCCTCTTTGGTTGCTTTTAATGCAGCAGTTTTGATCACTTTAATAGACATTTGGAAATTCATTAATTTGTTAAGTAGCTACAAAGCATTGAGTTAATGTTGTTGATATCCTGTTGATATTTTGTGTGTGTGTGTTTGTGCTTTTACTTTTTGCTGCTGTTTTGGAGTAGACTTTTTTATTATCATATATGCGTTGTACAGAGTGTGTTTCATCATGACATTTTCACAGAGATAGCACGATTTGATCATATCCCCTCCCTATTGCCTGCTCTCGCCCCCCACTCATCCCTTTAGTTTCTCAAATAGTCTCTCCTCCACTTTCATGTCATATGTATATGCATACATATAAACTAAAAATCTGGATTCCAGGAGCCAGATGTGGTGGTGCAAGCCTTTAATCCTAGCACTTGAAAGGTGGCTCTCTGTGAGTTTAAGGCCAGCCTGGTCTACATAGCTAGTGTTAGTTCCAGGCCACCTGGAACTGTCTTTCTCAAAAGACCAAAAAAAAAAAAAAAATGGGTTCCAAATATGAGAAAAAGCATGTACTTTCTGTGTCTAGCTTATTTCTTTTATCATAATGGTATCCAATCCCTGACATTTTCTTGCAAATAACATAATTTCACTCTTATTTATGACTGAAATAAAACACTATTTTATATATATATATAAAGCAAATTTTCTTTATTCCTCTCTTGACACTTAGGTTCATTCTTCTTTTAAAAAAATGTTTTTATGTGTTTGAGTTTCTTGCCTCTATCTATCTATCTATCTATCTATCTAGAGTATAACCATTTCATGCAATGCCTCTGCTCATTAGAAGAGGGTGTTGGATCACCTGGAACTGAAGTTATGGACAGTTACGAGCTACCATGTCCGTAATGTAACTGAACCTCATTCTTCTGCAAGAGCAGCCATCTCCCCAGGCCCTAAGCTCATTCTTTAACTTAGCTTTTGTGAATAGTGCCATAGTAAACATAGGTGTGCAAGTATATCTTATTTACACCCAGGAGTATTCCGCTTTTGTATTTTGAGAAACATTCTTACTGATTTCCATAATCTGCATTAATTCACATTCACATCAAGACTGTATGAATATCAGGCCTTTTTAAAATATAATAATAATTAGTTCTTCATATCTCTTATTTGGGTGTCAGTCTCTGTAAAACTACCAAAGATGGTTATTGTATCATTATTACTGATAATCCTCTAGAAATTAGCTAAGTTTCTATTGTCCTGCCTATAGAAATCCATAGTTTTCCTCCTGTGATTGTTAACTTTTTCTGTTATTGGGATTCAGACCTATGCATCTCTTGGTGTTCATTTTTCTATAAGCAAACCCTAAGGCAACCAGTGAGTTAACTGGGTATTTGTGGTTCAAATTGATCTAGTGTTACTTTGTGCTAAAATAACTCATGTAATTCTGCAGCTCTTGAGCCTTTTGATAGCAGCTAATTTTTTTTTTTAATTTTATTCATTTTTGTATGTGTATGGATTGTCTGTCTGCATGCAAGTTTGTGCACCCGTGTCGTGCAATGCCGCGGAGGTCAGAAGAGGGTGTCGGATTCTCCTGGAACTGGAGTTCTTCTGGAATTGGAGTTTCAGACGGCTCTCGGCCGCCATGTGGGTGCTGGGGATCGAACCCAGGTCCTCTGTAAGAGCGGTCGGCGCTCTTAACCGCTAGGCCATCTCTCCAGCCCCGATAGCAGCTAAATTTAACCTAAATTAAGGGTAGGTAGATGGGCTCTTCCTTCCTCCTATGATCCATTTTCATTTCATTGGAAAATACCTTACTTTAGGTAAGACGTAGCTCCTATGTCCATCCTTAACGTCTCTGTGCTTTGAGCAGTGAAGAATATGCAGTTTGCCTGCTGGAGAACAGTACTGGTAAGATACTTGCAGATAGATAGGCAGAACAAGGATTTTCTAAACAGGGCTCCAGTGGCGTTGGAGATAATCCTACAAATTGACAAATGGGATTCCATGTAATAAAGAAGTCACTGTGCAGCAAAGGAAAGAGTGAAGAACAGCTACAGAGTGGGAAAATTTGCCAACTATTAATCAGGGAATTAATATTCAGACTACATAATTGCAAAAGTTAGTCACCCCCCCAAAAAAATCATCCTGTCAATACATGGGATAATGAACTGTATAGAGTTACAAACAAATGAATGAATGAAAGAAACAAATAACCAACAAATACTTGAAAAAATGCTCAATATCCTTAGCCAAGAGGGAGTATAAATTAAAACCACTTTGAAATTCTATCTCACAGTAGTCATGACCAACATTAAGCCTAGGGTTAAGAGCGCCGACCTCTCTTACAGAGGACCCGGGTTTGATCCCCAGCACCCATATGGCGGCCAAGAACTGTCTGAAACTCCCAATTCCAGGAGAACTCCAGTTCCAGGGGAATCCGAGACCCTCTTCTGACCTCCGCGGCATTGCACGACATGGGTGCACAGACTTGCATGCAGACAGTACATTCATACACATATAGAAATAAATAAAAATTAAAAACAAAACAAAACAAAAAACAAATGACAGGTGCCAGATGAGGTGGTGCATCTTTAATCCTAGCACTCAGGAAGCAGAGGCAGGTGAGTTCCAGGCCACCCAGTGCTACAAGGAAACCTTGTCTAAAAAAAAAAAAAAAAAAAAAAAAACAGAAAAGAAGAGGAAAATAAGTGACAGCAAATACTGGTGAGGAGAGAGGATATGGAGAAAGGGAACCTTTATTCACTGCTGTGGTGATGTAAACTTGTATAGCCACTGCTGGGATTAATCTGGGGATTCCTCAAAAGCTGAAAATAGAACTAACCTGTGACCAGAGTGTACCACTCTCAAATATATACCTGAAAGACTATAGTTACCATGTGCCAAAGATACTTGTACCTCAGTGTTCATAACTGCTCTGTGAATAGTAGCAGACCCAGCCTACATGTCCATCCACTAACAAGTAGATAAAGAGGGTATAGTACACATACACAATGGAATTTTATGCAGCCATAAAGAAAAATGAAATTCATGGAAAATGGGCACAACTGGAAATTATTATATTCAGTGAAATAAACAAGGCTCAGAAAGAAAAATACTACATTTTCTTTCATCTGTGAAATCTGTATTTGAAATTTTATGTGTGGAGTTGGGCTTGGTAGCTCACGCCTTTAATCTCAGCACTGAGGAGGCAGAGGCAAGTAGATCTCTTGAGATCAAGTTCAATCTTGTCTACATAGTAAGTTCTAGGCCAGCTGAGGGAGATACAGTTGTCTCAACCCTCCCCCCAAATTTTATACATGTGTATAAAAAAGTACAATTTGACCATATTTAGCAATTATACATGGCTTAAAATACTATTTTCTTAGTGAGTTCCGGACAGCTGGGGCTCCAGGGAGACCCTGTCTCAAAAAAGACCAAAAAAAAAAAATATATACTGTTTCTTTTATTCCCCTTTACATGTTTTAAACACGCATACTTTATAAAAACAAATACAGCACTTTTCTGTTTAACAATGAGTATTCGTATAAACAGGTTGTTGGTTTTTTTTTCTTTTAATTTTGGTTTTAAAGATCACAAACTTAGAAGAGCAATTAGAGCAGTTTAGAGAAGAACTGGAAAATAAAAACGAAGAAGTTCAGCAACTACATATGCAATTAGAAATACAGAAAAAGGAATCTACTACCCGCCTGCAAGAACTTGAACAAGAAAACCAATTATTTAAGGTAATTAGCTTAGAAAAACTTTTGTCTATGAATAATTCACAGTTTTGATCTTTTGTATCATTAAGTATTTGCTGACAGCAATATTAGTAGGCAAATGCATTTGCATGAAACTTGTAACATTAATAAGTATTTGCTGACAGCAATATTAGTAGGCAAATGCATTTGCATGGAACTTGTTTTCTGCTCAACCTAGACATTTGAATTAATCAAAAATGAATTTTTAAATCCTTTATCAAAATATTTTAAGAAGTCAGGCATGGTGGCACACACCTTTGATCCTAGCACTCGGGAGGCAGAGGCAGGCAGATCTCTGTGAGTTCAAGGCTAGCCTGGTCTACAGAGTAAGCTCCAGGCCAGCTGGGACTAAAGGAAGACCCTGCCTCAAAAAGATAAAAAAAAAAAATTTAAGAATTACTGAAATGTAATATCTGTTTCTTATTTGCACTTCATTATATGCACAGTATCTTTTATAAGACCTGATTAAAAGAATGCTCTTGAAAACGACATGTAGTGACACATCCAAGTACAACAGTTATATTTGTCTCTAGGATGAAATGGAGAAACTGGGATTTGCCATAAAGGAATCTGATCCAATCTCTACTCAGGATCAACATGTGTTTTTTGGGAAATTTGCTCAAATAATACAAGAAAAAGAGATAGAAATTAACCAGTTAAATGAACAACTTATAAAACTCCAACAGCAACTTAAACTTACAACAGATAATAAGGTATGGTCATTTAAAATTTGTATTTATCAGAAACCAATATTATCTAGCTTTTAAAATTATTACATTTCTTTATTTATTTTTATTATTTTGGGGAAAGAGGCCCTGATATAAAAGCATTTGGAGGTCAGAGCACAACTTGCCAAGCACTTTCCTCCTTCTACCATGTGGGTCTCAGAGATCAAATTCAGATTGTGAGGCTTAGCAGCAAGCACTTTTTCCTACTAAGCCATCTCAGTAGCCCTCACTTAAATTTTAAGCAGCAAAATGGTGATAGTTTTCACTTTCCTATTGCATTTCTCTGTGTTGAGGTGGTGTGTGTGGCATATGCACGAGTCACCAGTGTGCCGCTTTGTGTACCCATTGTGGACGCACATACTGAGGCCACAACAGGACATTGGCTACCTTTTTCTGTCACTCTTTGCCTTATTGCTTTGAGACAGGATCTCTCACTGAATCAGAAGCTCACCATTTCATCGAGGCTGGCTGACTCGTGAGCTCTCAGGACCCGTCTGGGTCCACCACCACTACCACTCCCAGTGCCAGGGTTACAGGCTCACGTAGCTTTTTACGTGGGTGCTGGGGATTCGAACACAGGTTCTTTGCTTGTAAAACATGCACCCTTAACCACGGAGCCATCTCCTCTGCCCTTTCCCATATAACTTTTTTTTATTAATTTTAATTTTATTTATTTCTGTATGTCTATGAATGTACTGTCTGCATGCAAGCTTGTGCACCCGTCATGCAATGCCGCGGAGGTCAGAAGAGGGTGTCGGATTCCCCTGGAACTGGAGTTCTCCTGGAATTGGAGTTTCAGATGGTTCTCGGCTGCCATGTGGGTGCTGGGGATCGAACCCGGGTCCTCTGTAAGAGCGGTCGGCGCTCTTAACTGCTAGGCCATCTCTCCAGCCCCCCATATAACTTTTTAAAAGAAACCTTAAAGCCAGCAAGATAGCTCCGTGGATGACCAAACTATGAGAAGTATTTTGGTGTGAGGCATGCTTGTCTATATAAGGTCCTGTCTCAAAGCAAAATTTCCAAATTATAAATACAGATTTATTTTGTATTTTCCCTTTTTTGTTAACTAATAGGCCATTGAAGAAAAGAATGAACTGATAAAGGATCTGGAAACCCAAATAGAATGCCTAATGAGTGATCAGGAGCGTGTGAGGAGAAGTAGAGAGGAAGAAACAGAGCAGCTCAATGAAGTAATTGAGAAACTTCAGCAGGAATTGGCAAACATTGAGCAGAAGACATCAGTGGAAGCTAGAACTGTACCAGAAGAAGCAGACAGTTTAAAGCATCAGTTGGATAAGGTGGTAGCTGAAAAGCTAGCTTTGGAACAGCAAGTAGAAACCACCAATGAAGAAATGGCCTTCACAAAAAACATACTCAAAGAAACCAACTTTAAAATGAATCAGCTAACACAAGAACTATGCAGCTTAAAGAAAGAACATGAAAGTAGGGGAGAACTCCAAAGTGTCCCTGAGAAAAGTGTTAGCATGGCCATCAGTGAGCCCAGCAGAGAACTTAAACTGCAAGAAATCCCTACTGAGGTTGCACTTAGGCCCCCGGAAAATCAGACTTCCCTCAAATTGCTTTCTGAAGAAAATACCAAAGTTTCCAGAACTTTAGAAGCAAAGGTACTACAGCTGGAGAGTTCTGTTAGTACAAAGGATTTGGAACTTAGCCAGTGTTACAAACAAATAAAAGACATGCAGGAGCAGGGGCAGTCGGAAACAGAAAAGCTTCACAGGAAGATCATCAACCTACAGAAGATAATCGAGGAAAAAGTCGCTGCTGCGCTTGTGAGTCAAGTCCAGCTTGAGGCAGTTCAGGAATATGTGAAGCTCTGTCAAGAAAAGCAGACCGCTCCATCAGAGCCTGAGAGGAGGAACATGCAGAATGTAAATCAAATAGAAAGCAACATGGCATCAGATGTCTCCACATTAACTCTGAGAATATCAGAATTAGAAAGCCAAGTGGCTGATATGCACACTAGCTTAATGTCAGAAAAAGAACAGGTAGAAATTGCAGAGAAAAATGCTCTGGAAAAAGAAAAGAAATTGTTAGAGCTGCAGAGGCTGTTGGAGGATACAAAGCAGCAGCAGGAAGGGAGGGTCAGGAAAGGAAGCCCACAAGATTTTGAGGAGCTCAAGGTTAGTTTTGTGTATCATTTCTTTTTCACTTAAATACTACAGGAAACTCTTCCTTTGTTAGTTGATTGCTAATTCACTAATTATCGGGTGTTCTATTTATACCAGACAACTTGTATCTAATGAGTTTTTTTTTTTTAATACATTATTCTTTGGTTTTTTGCCTCCTTGTTTGTTTGCTTATTTGTTTGTTTTTGAGACAGGTTCTCTAACCCCCGTTGGCCTGGAACTCACTGTGTAAACCAGGTTGCCTGTGATCTCAGAGACTCTGCCTGCCTCTGCCTCCTCAGTGCTGGAATTAAAGGTATGTGCCACCACTCCCAGCAGTGGGTAGTATTTATAGACACAATTCCCTAGTAAAGTACAGAAATAACTAGAATGATTACCACTAGACTTTGATGATCTGATTGTTGGTCATTTATAGTTTGCTGAAGTGTAGCTCCTTTTAATTGGCTGAGACTTAACTGTTTCTTTACTTTTATATTGAATTTTTAGTTTGTTTATATATTGTGTTAGACATACTTAGTTCCCTTACTAGAACAGAAGATATAGGCACAAGTCAAATTTAATTTGATATTGTACAGTCATTATTGTCACTAGAGGAAAGGATGCACACTCTATTTTGTGATCTTCAAATACGATATTTATTCTCTTAGCTGGGTCAGAAGAAATACAAAAAAATTAAATTTAACCTCTGTCCTCTAGGACTTGTATGGGTTTTCTCTCTTAAGTTCCTTCATTAGAAGGTGAATGTTTTTTGACTTCTTAAAAAGGATAACAAATTCAAAGCATATTAGTATCCTTCTGAGTCAGTGTGGGACAAATCATTAGCTCTTGCCAATTATATGCTTTCATTGTTTTTAGGAAAAGTTTTATTTGATATGAATATACTATTTGTTCTGTCTAACGTAGACTGCATGATCAAACACTAAGTTGAATATATAGGTATTAGTGTTTGATCATGCAGTTTGATATTCACAGTTTCAGATAAAGTCCAGATTTTGCTTAATTTATTGTCTTTGTTTCCTAATTTCACTTTCAGCTTATATCCAACTAATTTACCTAGTTATACCTACTTACATAAAGACCTAAAATCAGCATTTCTTCTTAGTATATGACAGCTAAGATAGAGACTTCTTTTTATTCAGCTTCTCACTTCATAAGTTTACAAGCTAGAATAGTGGCAATGCATTCAGTTTCTATTTTAAAGGAAAAGAATTTTACTTAGAGGATATTTCCCTCTAGCACTTGGAACTGAATATTGCTATAGGTATTAAGTATTAAAATAGTGATATAACTTTCTATCTATAACATCTAAGAAATATCTTAGTCACAATATTTTTAGGAACATGATATAAACATGAAACTTTTAGTGGCAATAAAATATTTTAAGATATATTCCAGCAGCATGATTTACCCTCATTCTCACATCACTCTTACAGTATTAATATAAAGTGAAGTTTCCAAAAACATTGCTTATTGATTTTAAGAAGCATGACCTTTTCGTTCCCTTTGATGTACACAGTCATTCTCAGAGAAACATCACTGCAGTGTATAAGTGCTATTTATTGACATCGCTAAAGTTTATTAAATGGTATGTTTTTTATGTTTCCTGCTGTTATTCAGATAACTACTGAGCTGATTCATACAAGCAGAGATAGTGGATATTTGGCTGGACTTGAAGGTCTTAGAGCTGAGTCAATGACCACCAAAGAACTTGCTAGTTATAAAGAAAAGGCAGACAACCTTCAGGAAGATCTTTTGGTAAGATAAGCAGTACATGTCCCAATGTGTTCATTTCTACCTGTTTTACTTACCTCTTGGAGTATATTCCCTTTTGTAAAAACAAATATAGATCTGTACCTTAAACAGTAGTGAGGAAAAGACTTTTTTAGAGTTAAAGAAAAACTCAATTGTTGTGGGTTTTGTTTTGTGTTTTTACCAGCATCTCCTTGCTTTGTTTCCCTGGGAATCCTGGTTAAGAGAATGAATACTTTTAATCTGTTGTCTATTAGTGATGAAGGAGAAAGCCAGGTGTTGAAGAGAACCCCTAGATTAGAGGCTATTAAAGTTATTTCACTTCTGGGGGCTGGAGAGATGGCCTAGCGGTTAAGAGCGCCGACCGCTTTTACAGAGGACCCGGGTTTGATCCCCAGCACCCACATGGCGACCGAGAACCGTCTGAAACTACAATTCCAGGAGAACTCCAGTTCCAGGGGAATCCGAGACCCTCTTCTGACCTCCGCGGCATTGCACAACATGGGTGCACAAACTTGCATGCAGACAGTTCATTCATACACATACGGAAATAAAATTAATAAAAAAAAAAAAGTTATTTCACTTCTGTAGTGAGCTGAACAAACAAACATAAGGTATACAAGCTGGAGCATTTCTGAAGTGCTTTTCCTGCTCTGATGCAAATACAAAGGTGAAGTGTGCTCCCCCCGTTCCCACCCTAAGTTCTGTACTTGATGGGTGGAAATTTTAACTGATTTCTCTACTGTTCTGTTCATTATGTTGTAGGTAAAAGAAAGAACTATAACATCTCTTCAGAAAGAATTAAGCCGAGTTAAGGATCAACTCACAGACACCAAAGAAAAATTATCCTATTTCTTAAAAACAGAAGATAGGACTGGAGAAAAAGAGGACAGAAAGGTTCCCGAGTTAGAGCCACTTCCTGTTGCAGTGGGTAGAAGTTCTGCATCCCAGACAGAAGACTCTCTCAAGGTCAGCTGCAGCAATCAGACTCCTCAGATACTCCTTAGAAATGCAGGAGTTCAAATTGATTTGCAGTCCACATGTTCCGCAGGAGAGGTCACTGACATCATCAGTCAGTTTACTGAAAAAATGGAACAAATGCAAGAACTTCATGCTGCTGAAATTTTGGATATGGAATCCAGACATATTTCAGAAACTGAAACTTTGAAGAGAGAACATTATATTGCTATTCAGTTACTGACTGAGGAATGTGGCACCTTGAAAGCTGTGATACAGTGTCTGAAATCTAAAGAGGTATTTGGTTTTCAGAGAATCTGTTTTACATAATCCCATAATTTTTCTTTCAACTTTCCCTTAAAGAGGAATTTTCAAAGAGAAATATGAGAAATATATTTTTTTCATAATGCTATTATAAATTGAGCTCTTTCTCATTGTGTAGTTAATGAAGTTCCTGTGTACATGGCCTGTATGATTCCTTAATTCATGATCGTTCCTTCTTACTGTGGCAGTGTCCATGAGGAAAAAAATTATAGACTTATGATTTATATATTATAACAAGTATGAAAGATAAATGTTCTTTTTTCCTAAACTATATCAGAAAATAGCTGACCAAGTCATTAGGTCCTTTTTTTTTTCCCCATGCAGCCCCAGCTGGCCTGAAAGTCACTCTGTAGACCAGGCTAGCCTTGAACTCACAGAGATCAACCTGCCTCTGCCTCCTGAGTGCTGGGATTAAAGGTGTACACCACCACACCCAGCTCTATTAGGTCTTATTTTTACTAAATCAAATTCTAATCATGTATTTTTGTTTTCTCAATTTAGGGGTCTTCTGTTCCTGAATTAACATATTCTAATGCTTACCAAACTAGAGAAACGTGTTCCAGTGGTAAGCTGCAGTAATTTCTGGGATGTTCATAGTATTTTGTTGTTGTTGTTCATAGTATTTTTAAGTGTTATTTTGTGTGTTTGTGATAAGCACATGTGTTACTTACCAAGAGTTGTTTTCTTTCTTTTAGATTCCGGGTCAGACTGGGGTCAGGGAATGTATCTTATACAAAGTCAAGGGTTTGATACAGCATCAGAAGGTCGAGAAGAAGGTGAAAGTTCAACAGATTCATTCCCGAAGAAAATAAAGGTACTAAAAGTTAACAATCCCTTAGTGAATTTAGCCAGTATCATTTCTATATTGAACGTTGTGGTTAATTTGAAGTAGGATCCTCTAAAAAAGAATTGCATAGCTAGAAAAAATCGTTTTATTTCTAAGTTTAAATATTAAGGTACAAGATGTACCTAATATATGTAGGAAATTTTTTAAATAGTTTTACTCCTGATGCTTTTGTTTGCCAAAATTATGATAGCAGATTTAATATGTAGAAGTTACTTCCCAGGTTATTTCTTGTGGTTAAGTAAGTACCTAATGACTAAATCCAGAAAGAGTACATTAGCTATACTGCAAGAAGGAATTTAGAAGCTGGACGTGGTGGCGCACGCCTTTAATCCTAGCACTTGGGAGGCAGAGGCAGGCGGATCTTTGTGAGTTCAAGGCCAGCCTGGTCTACAGAGCTAATTCCAGGACAGCTGGGGCTACAGGGAGATCCTGTCTCAAAAAGACCAAAAAAAAAAAGGGAATTTAGTAAGAGCTATGAACAGTCACGTGTTGTTAGAATTGGCTTACCCCTGCACAGGAAGTTGGGATCCAGTTTCCAGCCTGTGGTGGCCCTTCTGAATCAGTCCAGATAGATGGAGCTGCTCACTTAAAATGATTTGTATATCATATTTTTCAGTTTTGAAGTCATCATTTTGCCTTTGGGGCTTTATTTTCCAGGGATTGCTGAGAGCTGTCCATAATGAAGGCATGCAGGTTCTCTCCCTCTCAGAGTCTCCCTATGGTGATGGAGATGACCATTCTGTTCAGCACATTTCAGAATCTTGGCTAGAAGAGAGAACAGCTTATCTCAGTACCATCTCATCTCTTAAGGACTTAATTACCAAAATGCAAGTGCAAAGAGAAGCAGAGGTACCCAAAGAATATGATCTTTTATATGTTTCACATGAATTACTATGTTTTTTTTTTTTTTGAGACAGGGTCTTTCTGTAGCCCCAGCTAGCCTGGAACTCACTCTGTAGACCAGGCTGGCCTTGAACTCACAGAGTTCCACCTACTTCTGCCTCCCAAGTGCTAGGATTAAAGATGTGTACCACTACACCCAGCTTAAAGATGATTCTTAGCCACCATGTGGGTTCTGGGACTTGAAATCGGATCCTCCACAAGAGCAGTTGGCGCTCTTAACCACTGAGCCATCTCCCCAGCCCCTACTGTGTATATTTTCACATTCAAAAATATATATGCTTTTGCAAGGCATGGTGGAGCATTCCTTTAATCCCAGCACTCAGGAGACAGAGTTCAAGACCAGCCTGGTCTACAGAGTGAGTTCCAGGCCAGCTGACACTACAGGAAGACTCTGTCTCAAAAAGACAAGAAAAAGAAAATATAATGCACTTAAGCTTTTGAAAAATATTTTGATTAGTAGACTAGCATTACTAGTTTTGGGGTTTTCTTAAACGCGTTTAAAGGACAACTAACTTTGTGTTTTTCACTCTGCTAGGTTTATGACAGTTCTCAATCTCATGAGAGCCTTTCAGACTGGCGGGGTGAACTTCTGCTTGCCCTTCAGCATGTTTTCTTAAAGGAACGCAATGTGTTACTAGCTGCATTTCAAACTGAACTGACAGCTCTAGGTACTAGAGATGCAGTTGGATTATTAAGCTGTTTGGAACAGAGACTACAGGAGCAGGTATCAACAAAATTATTGTAAAGAATGATTTTAAATAGTAATATGAAAATGCATTATTGATTTTTAAGTCTTAAATATAAAGGTTAACACTAATACACTATAACTATACAGGAAGAGACAAAATATTACCTTAAATGTTTTGCCTTACGTTTGAAAATAAGGAAAACTGCAAATTAATGAGCTAATCACCAAACTTAGACAGTGAGGAACAGACTAAACCTGAAGAAAATAAGGACAAAGTTGCCATGAGCCTAGTGAAAATACAGATTAAGTGTGCTTAAGCCTCCAATCACATATTTTCATTAGCTAACTAATGCTTGATCTTATTTTCTATATGGTTATACTCATGAGACTTGGCATCACTGTGACAGTGTTATATTGACAGTGTAAGTTGAGAAGGTCTGTGTTAGTCCTGGTTTCAGAGGTTTTGTCCATAGACCTTGTCTCCATTGACTCTGGGCCCATACTGAGGCATAGCACCATATGGCAGGGATACATGGCAAAGGCTACGCACTTATCCAGACAGGAAGCAGAGAGAAAGAGGAGTCTAGGCACTAAGTGTAACCTCCAAAGGCATGCCCCAGTGACCGGCTTCCTCCAGATAGGTCCCCCAATTCCTAAGGGCTTCAGAACCTCCCAAAGTAGAGTCAGTTCCATCTGGGGACTAACTGTTCAACACTTGAGCTTGTAAGGGACATTTCATATTCAAACCATAACACCAGTCCTAGTTAAAGTCAGCTTGTTTCCTATATAATATTGCTTCATTTTGTGGAACATGGCCAATAGCAGTTACAGCAATATAACTCAGACCTAAAAGAAGCTTATCTCACACATTTTCACCTATGACACAGCACAGCCTTCTTACACTGAGAAATATCACTTCAGCCGGGCGTGGTGGTGCACGCTTTTAATCCTAGCACTCTGGAGGCAAAAGCAGGCCCTGTCTCGAAAAATAAAAAAATTTAAAAAAAGAAAGAAATATCACTTCATTTGGATGTCATTTTAAATAATAAAGTAATAAGTAAAAGACACAGAAATGTGAAAAGCAAGACACTAATTGACTGTAAGACCCATAAGAAAAATATTTGTATACGTCATGAGAGGTAAAGAAGAAGGTAAGGATCCCTTGCTTGATTTCACCAGGAACTCTGCAGTAGGCAGTTTAAAGCTTTGTACATGTCTGGACAATAGTGAAAGTACACAAGGATTGGATTTGAAAGTTACAGATCAATTTTGGTGAATAGTCAAATCAGCAAGTATGGAATCTATAAATAATGATTGACCATAATAAGAGCTACAATATTCACTAGCCCAGTAGAGAAGATAAAACATTAAAAATTGGTTCTTTGAAATAATAAAATAGACATCCGGAGAATCATTTAAGAAAAATTTTTACACCATAATTTTTTTTTTTTTTTTAAGACAGGGTCTCCCTATAGCCCCAGCTGGCCTGGAACTCACTCTGTAGACCAGGCTAGCCTTGAACTCACAGAGATCCGCCTGCCTCTGCCTCCCAAGTGCTAGGATTAAAGGTGTGTGCCACCATACCCAGCTTAAAGCCGCCATGTGGGTGCTAGGAATTGAACCCAGATCCTCTGCAAGAGCAGTCTGTGCTCTTACCCGCTGAGCCATCTCTCCACCCCAATTTTTTTTTTAATGTTAGGAATGAAGATAGGATCAAAAGTAAAGATACAGCTAACATATAAAAATAATAGAGTGGGACCTGAGGAGATGGCTCAGTGGGTAAAATGCTTCCCATGCAAGCAGGAGAACCTGGGTTTAGAACCATAGCACCCATGAGCATCTGTACTTCAGTGCTGGGGAGAAACAGAAACAGATGGATTCCTAAGTTCTCGCAGGCCAACCAATGTAGCCAAAATGATGAGCTCCAGGTTCAATGAGAGCCCTTGTTAAAAAAATACTTAAGAATGATAAAGACACCCCACACAAATCTCTGACTTCTGTATGTATAACATGGGCAAGTACACACACATACACATATCTGCATACACCATACACACACAATTTAAAATAATATATCATGAATAATTTTATGTTACTGCATTTGTGTGTGTGTGTGTGTGTGTTTGAGACAGGGTCTCCCTTTAGTCCCAGCTGACCGGGAGCTCGCTCTGTAGATCAGGCTGGCCTTGAACTCACAGAGATCCTTCTGCCTTGACCTCCCAAGTGCTGGGATTAAAGGCATGTGCCACAACGCCTTAAAGATGGTTCTTAGCCACCATGTGGGTGCTGGGAATCAAACCTGGGTCCTCTGCAAGAGCAGTCGGTGCTCTTAACTGCTGAGCCATCTCTCCAGCCAGCCACGTCACTGCATTCTAAAACGATGAAATTAATATATTCTCCTTAAAAGCAAACACTTATTCATTCAAGAACACTAGTGGAGCCAGGCATGGTGGCACAGAGTCAGGCGGAGCTCTGTGAGTTCCAGGCCAGCTGGGGCTGCAGGGAGACCCTTTCTCAAAAAGACCAAAAAAAAAAAAAAAAA
>VZQC01004106.1:212197-222436 GCA_009823505.1 Rhizomys pruinosus
AAAAAAAAAAAAAAAAAAAAAAAGTTCATACTAATGTAAATAGATGAATTAAAGCTATCAGTAAAATGCCACCTAGTGAATATTCTAAAAGGAGCAGTGGTCTTAGTGAATCACCCTTAATTAAACATGATTTACTGAAAATAATCAGTGATAGATGCTAATGCTATGAAAAAGTTGTTAAAACATATTTATATAATTGCAAAATAAAGCTCCAGAAGATCCTTTTTAATTATAAAGGGCAAAGCCTAACTCTATGGTGGAGAAACCTTGTCAGCACCACCTAACGCAGGCAATCAGAGGTAGTATTATCATAATAGAAAAAAACACCATCAGGTAACTTCTGACATAATCACTTTTGTTGTCTTCCATTAAATGCATAACCAGAATTCGCTCTTAGTTAAAGAAAATGTCCGGGCCCTTATATATCTATTAAAATGGGAAACTTGGGGGGAAAAAAAAGACATTGACAGCACAAAGTAGTGGAGGAAATACACAGAAACTGCATCTCACATACATGGCTAATAAGACTGTAGTGTGGGAGCCAGTGCTGGCAGTTTCTTTTATCACATGTACATTTATTGTATAGTCTAGTGGTCTCACTCAAAGATATAAAATCAGACAGAAATGAAAATGTAAGTCTTGTTGAGAACCTATATGTGAGTATTCATTCATAGCAGTTTATTTGTAATTATTCCCAACTGATATTCCATTTGTCCTGCAGTAGATTAGTAGATGGAACAAGTGTACTTTCATACAGTGAAATACAACTCAGTAGTTAAAAAGGAACAAACTGAGCTGGGCGTGGTGGTGCACACCTTTAATCTCAGTATTTGGGACATAGAGGGAGGCGGATCTCTGTGAGTTCAAGGCCAGCCTGGTCTATATAGTGAGGTCCAGGCAAGCTGGGACTAAAGGGAGACCCTGTCTCAAAAAGACCAAAAAAAAAAGGAACGAACTATCAGTTCCTTCATATTCTGTTATATAAACTCTCCGAATGTTAAAATTATGATAGACAGCAGATCAGTGCTTGGCAGCAGATCAGTGCTTGGCAGCAGATCAGTGCTTGCCAGGGGCAAAGGTCAGAAAGACTTCAGTCTTTGATGAAATAGTTCTGTATCCTGACTATGGTATGTGTACATAAACGTATGCAAGTGATGAACCTAGGTAGTGCTGTACATCAAGAAAAAAAATACACATGTAAAAAGAAAACTAATAAAGTTAAATAAGCCTGTAGTTAATAGTGTTATTACCCATGTCAGTTTCCTTGTTTGATAATGTGCTGTGGTTATATAAGATGCTATCATTCTGGGTGCTGAGGTACACAAAAACTTTGGCTGAAATTAGTACAAAAGAGCTTGTACTCTCAGAAATTTCAGGGTCACAGAAGACTTATTAATGCCACTTTTTATTTTCCTATAAAGAACATTTATTAAAATTTAAATAAATTGTATATGTTAGATGTTAACTGTATTAATGTTAATTCCTCTTGATAGTTATACTATGGTTATACAAAAGAATGCTCCTGGGCCAGCACAATGGCTCAGTGGGTTCTGGTGTTTGCTACCAAGCATGACAACCTGAAATTGATCTCTGGAACTCATTTAGTAGAAAAAGAGAACCAGCCAGGCGTGGTGGCACAAGCCTGTAATCCCAGCACTCAGGAGGCAGAGGCAGGCAGATCTCTGTGAGTTCAGGCCAGCCTGGTCTACAAAGTGAGTTCCAGGACAGCTGGGGCTACAGCAGGGAGACCCTGTCTCAAAAAGACCAGGAAAAGAAAAAAAAAGAAAGAAAAGAAAAAGAAAAAGAGAACCAACTCCCAAGATTCTCTTCTGACCTCCATACCCACACAGGGCATTCATGTGCCCATACCATACAGTCGATCTATGACCACTTAGTTAACAGAGTGTCCCTGTTTTTAGGAACAGCACGTCAATATTAGAAGTAAAGGAGCATCTCCAGCAGACTCACTTTGTGACAAGAAAATCAGTGAAAATTTTTTAAATAAAAAATTAGCATATATGTTCCATTCATTCTTATTTAGACTGGCTTATTGTTAATTTATTATCTTTACACCTCTCTTCACTAGGTTTTTTTTTTTCATTTTCCTTTGTTACAGGGTATTGAATATCAAGCAGCTATGGAATTTCTCCAGAAAGCAGATCGAAGGAGTTTGTTATCAGAAATTGAAGCACTGCATGCTCAGCTTAATAGCAGGAAAATGACCCTAAAAAGAGAACAAGAAAGTGACAAACCAAGCCAGGGTATGTTAAATGACAGGCTATTCTGATTACACAGACATTTCCCCTCTTATTGTAACATTAAGGAGATGATATAACAATGATCAAATTGGTTTTAAGCAGCTACAAGTAATTTAAAATTAATAGGCCTTACCTCAATCAGGTTCTGCCTATTAAGTTTGTTTTCTTTGTTCTAAAGCTGTTTGTTATCTTACCTAAAAGAAGGGGAAATCCACAACAATAAAAGTATTTATTTTTTTGTTTTTGTTTTTTTGTTTCTTTTTTTTAAAAGTACACAACCACCTGCCCAGGGTGGCACCACCCATACTGGGCTGGGCCCTCCCACATTGCTTGACAATCAAGACAATACTCCACAGATGTGGTCACAGGCCAGTCCAATGGAACCAATTCTCCAATTGAGGCTCCCTCAACCCAGGTGTGTCAAGTTGACACTAAAGCTATCCAGCACAATTGACCCCTTGTCACCTTGACACACAAAACACATCACTTTAAACCACCACCTTTCCAGTTCTTATCCCCAAAATGTGATGTTAACATTAAACACAACCTAAGACAGTACAACCTTAAAAGCCGCACAGTCCTTAAAATGTCCCAACACTTAAGAGTTCACAGTCTATTAAAAGTCTCTTAACTGTGGGCTGCTGTAAAATCCCAAACAAGTACTGTCTTATTTCAAAGGGAAGAATCAGGTACTCTCAAAACCTAAGTCCAGCAAAGTAGCTCAAGGCTGGACACCTGGGACTCACTCACGATCTTCTGGGCTCCAAAGGGTCTCGGCAGCTCCCCCTCTCTGACTCTGCCGTCCGTGGCACACACAGCTCATCTCGCAGGCCCAGGCCGACTCCATTCCACACCTGCTGCTGCTCTTGGTGGTCGTCCCATGGTTCCTGGCATCTCCAAAAAGCTGGGGTCGCCACTGAAACTGAGGCAGCACCTTTACCAATGGTCTCTTCTGACCTCTCTTGGTGCAAAGCCTCAGCTTCTCTCCATGACCCCTGCAATCCTGGGGTCTTCACTGCAACCGAGGTGCACTTCCACCAATGGTCTTTCCTGACCTCTCACAGTGCCAAGCCTTGGCTGCTCTCTGTGACCCCCTCAAATTTCAACACCAGAACCATATAGGAGACTCTTACATACTACCAAGTCCTGCCTCTGGCTTGACATGGAGGCTCAGGCCCCTTCTGGAACATAGCTTCTGTGTGCTGACCCTGAAGAAATTCTTCCCAGAAGATTTCACCACAGTGATGCTGGTCTCTTGTTACTTACAGCTGATTTTTCAGCCCCAGCTAACCAGCACCAATTGTCCCAGTACAACAAAGACTTCACTTCAGGTTCTGGTCTCCTGTTACTTACAGCTGATTCTTCAGCCCCAGCTGACCAGAGCCCATAGACCACAGTCCTGATGACCTCTGCTTCCCTTTGAAACTAGAAACTTCACAAGCTAGGCCTCTATCATCTACAACTCTTTCAGTGAAACCGCTCCAAGCTCCACAGCAACAATCTTTTAGGCATTCAATGATCTTCCCAGCCCAAAGTTCCAAACGCCTCCACAATCCTTCCCCAAAACACCAAGGTCAGGTCTGTCACAGCAATAGCCCACTGTCTGGTACCAAATTTTTGTTCTAGTTTGTCTTCAATTGCTGTGACAAAACACTCTGACCAACACCAACTTGGGGAGGAAAGGGTTTATTCAGCTTACATCTCCTGGGTCACAGTTCATCACTTAGGGAGCCCAAGGCAGGAACTCAGGACAGGAACCTGGAGGTAGGAGCTGAGGCACAGGCCATGGAGGAATGCTGTTCACTGGCTTGCTCCAATAGTATTTATTTTTTAACCCTTAGGTTATAAGATTGTAATCTGTTACATCTATGTATAAAAGCAAAAATTTCAGAGTATAACAAATTATGAAATGAATATGTGGGCTTGTTATCTATGTCAAGAGTGAAACTTGCTGTTATCCCAAAAGTTCCTCAACATGTTCCTCTGTAGTAACTTGGGTTATCATTATCTAGTGTTTTTTTCTTTAGTTTTCCTACTAGAATATAAACTCCTGGACTGTGTGTGATGATAAAGCTTCCTGATTTTGAACTTTAACCATCTGTGCATATTTTGTGTATCGTTTCTTACCTTTCTTCCATGTCACTGCATATATCCAAGTTTGCTTTTGTTTCTGTATAAAATTGACTTGTGGACTTGTTTCATAATTTACATGTCAGTTTTGTGCTTGAACATTTGGGTACAGTGCTGTTAATAGACATTGCTCTACACTATTTCTGATATGCTTGGATAAGAGTCTTCCCAGGAATGGAGTTGCTGGCTGATAAGATGCGAATCTTCTGATTTAATAGATAAAGCCAAGCCTTTTCTTTTCTTTTGAGACAGGGTCTCATATAGCCCATGCTGGCCTCAAAGATGGTTTTGAATTCCCTGTACTCCTGTCTCCACTTTCCCAAGTGCTTGGGTGACAGGTGTGTACCACCATGTCTGGCCCAAACTATTTTGGAAAGCAGTCCTATCAATTTTCCACTCTGGCCATGTGAGTGGTCTGTGCTCTGCCTCTGCCGGCAGCTGGCATTGTTGCCACATTGTTGATGGGTCTGCTGTGCACACTTGTGGTTTTAATTCACTTTGATGAAATAATTTATTCCCTTTGCACATGATTATCAACTGGTTGAATTTGTGCTTTTGATATGTTTAGTGGATCTTTTCCCTGATTTTCAGTGGGGTTGTTTTTTAAATTGAACTACAGCTAGAAGGCTTAGAGTTAAGTCTTCATTGTGTCTGGTGAGGACACTTGCTGCCTGTTTAGTAATTTTGTGTCATATAGTGGTAGAAACTCACATGCTTCCAAAGACTTTCGGGTCAAAGCATAGGCTCACATTTATAATTGAAAAGGTGGGGGCTGAAGAGATGGCCTAGCGGTTAAGAGCGCCGACTGCTTTTGCAGAGGACCTGGGTTTGATCCCCAGCTCCCACATGGAGGCTGAGAACCATCTGTAACTCCAATTCCAGGAGAACTCCAGTTCCAGGGGAATCCGACACCCTCTTCTGACCTCTGTGCCATTGCACGACACGGGTGCACAGACCTGCGTGCAGACAATACACTCATACACGTAAATATAATAAATAAAATTTAAAAAGAACAATTTTTTAAAAAAAAATAAAAAGAAAAGGTGAAGCCGGGCGTGGTGGCACACGCCTTTAATCCTAGCACTCAGGAGGCAGAGGCAGGTGGATCTTTGTGAGTTCAAGGCCAGCCTGTCTACAGAACGAGTTCCAGGCCAGCTGGGGCTACAAGGAGACCCTGTCTCAAAAAGACCAAAAAAAAAAGAAAGAAGCTGATCATTATAATCATAGTTACCTGGGTAAGTCCTGCATTTAATATGTATGGCTCTCAGAAATCATTAGGGATTTTAGTGTGAATTGTTTACATTTATATTCCAAACGCACAAGTATATAAATTCCTCTGAACAATGTGATGTCAGCACTTGAGTTGCTTATTTTGTCTTGCATCCATTACATTTTTCTCATTCTTATCTGTGGCTCTGAACTCTTCTCCACTAGCACTGTGAGGAAAACAGTGCCGGTGATGAAAACATTTAGTGATACAAATCGCCAACTTTGGGGCCTCGAGGCATTTTATAATTTCTTTGTAGTGATATCCTAAATTACAAATAATTTCTTATGAATGAAATATTAATAAAGGAAATATGAGTTGCTAGACCACATTTATAATATTAATCGTGTTCCTTTTAGAAGTCTTGGAATACAATATGCAGCACAAGCAGACTCAGATGCTGGAGATGCAAGTGGAGCTCAACAGTGTGAAGGACCGAGCAGCCGAGCTGCAGGAACAGCTGAGTTCAGAAAAAATGGTGGTTGCTGAGCTAAAAAGTGAACTTGCACAAACAAAACTGGAACTAGAAGCAACACTCAAGGCCCAACATAAGCACCTAAAGGAGTTAGAAGCATTCAGGTGTGCAAAGTTCTTTATTATCAAGTCAGTATATATTATGGAGGAATTGGACCACTTTTGCCATAAGCATACACATATTACACAAAACATCAAACTGTGTTGTTTGCTTATTTGTTTTGGGAGGTCTTTTTGAGACAGGGTCTCCCTGAAGCCCCAGCTGTCCTGAAACTCACTATGTAGACCAGACTGGCCTTGAACTCAAAGAGATCCACCTGCCTCTGCCTCCCAAGTGCTGGGATTAAAGGCACAGGCCATTACTCCTAGCCAAACTATGTTATTTATAAGAACTTCAGTAGAGTAGGAAAACTCCATATTTTTCCAAAATTACAAACATGATCATTTTGGCCTATTTTGTACTGTGGCTTCTGTTCTCTTGAAAACTTATTAGATATAATTTTGACCTTTATTGTATAACCAACTAAATGATGTTTATGATCTCATTTATGGTTTAGCTCACTAACAGGCCAAGTGTTTGAATAAGATAATGCTTAGAGCTGGATGCGGTGGCGCAGCACACCTTTAATCCCAGCACTCAGGAGGCAGAGGCAGTTGGATCTCTGAGTTCAAGGCCAGCCTGGTCTACATAGAGAGTTTCAGGACAGCTGGGGCTGCAGGAAGACCATGTCTCAAAAAGACATAAATTAATTAATTAATTAATTAATTAATAAAAAATAATGCGTAGAAAAAGGATATATTTGGCTGGAGAGATGGCTCAGGGGTTAGGAGTACCAACTGCTCTTGCAGAGGACCTGGGTTCTGATTCCCAGCACCCACATGGCAGCTAAGAACCATCTTTAAACCAGGCATGGTGGCACTCGGAAGGCAGAGACAGGTGCATCTCTGTGAGTTCCAGGCCAGCTGGGACTACAGGGAGACCCTGTCTCGAAAAGAAAAGAAAAAAAAAAAAAGCAATTTAAGTTAATATTGAGATTTAGAAAGAGGACATAATTGAAAGGCAGTCACATTAGGGGAGGGGCATATGGTAGGGTCTTATGATGTAATTTACTCCAGGCTAGCCTCAGACTCAGAAAAAGGAAATATTGTTGGTGTGACTAGTAAGGTATTCTGCTTGCCAAATACATGTTACAAGCAGAGTCACTTTTATCTTGAACATCGATTTCATGCTACTCAAGTGAGGCAAATTTGCATTATGGAACTTTTTTTTTTTTTTTTTTTGGTCTTTTTCAAGGCCAGGGTCTCCCTGTAGCCCGCTTGCCTGGAACTCACTCTGTCGCCAGGCTGGCCTTGACTCCCAAAGATCCGCCTGCTCTCATCTGCCTCTGCCTCTGCCTCTGCCTCCCAAGTGCTAGGATTAAAGGCGTGCCACCACACCCCGCTGCATGATGATTTCTGTATTCAGTAAAAGGAAATTTTTTTAGTATTTTTACTTATTTTATGTGTGGTTTTTGCCTGCATGTATGTAAGTGTATGCATATCATGCAATGCCTGTGGAGGCAGAAGAGGGCATCGGATTCCCTGGAACTGGAATTATATGATTGTTAGCTGCCCTGTGGGTACTGGGAATCAAAACCAGGTCCTCTGTGGGAGCAGCAGTGCTCTTAACCACTGAGCCATCTCTCTAGCCCCAAAAATTCTTTTAGTATTTTTTGGCAATAAATGGAGTAATTGTTTCAATAGTAAATAAGTTATTTTAGAAATAGCAGTTCACTTGAAGTAAGACATTTAAGAATCTTAACTTCATTTACTGTAGTTTATAGTATGTCTCAGCATATGAGTAGCATCTGTTTTTCTTTATGAATATATGGTTCATCAAAATAGTTTTGTTAAAGTCGATTTATTTCCCTTCCTTTAGGCTGGAAGTTAAAGATAAGACAGATGAAGTGAATTTGCTTAATGATGCACTAGCAGGTGAGCAGAAGACATCAAGGGAGCTGCAGTGGGCTTTGGAGAAAGAGAAAGCCAAGGTGGAACACAGTGAAGAACGGGACAGAGAGGAACTTGAGGTATTGTTGTCTTATGTCTTTGGAGGCTCCACAGTCATGAGACTTTTCTCTGTCTAAATGTCAGTCTAACCCTTTAAAAGGTGTAGTTCATTTCCTCTGTGTTGATAGCTATAAAATTATCTAAGCTTTAATAGGAATAAAAGTAAATGCTATGATAATTTTTTTTCTTCAAGATTGCTCAATTGCACAAAGTATTAAAGATATGAATTTAAATAAACACAGTTCAACAATTAGGCAGTTGTGTCAGGTTAACAAGAATAGTTTGGGTTTCTGTTTTCTCCTAAAGAAGGAGAACAGGTAATTTTCTGATGCCAGGAACCCTTCCTGGTATACTTTAAAAAAAAATGGAAATGAACACTGGGCTCTGTCAAGGACAGCACCCTCAGAGTGCTTGGCTTTATGCTCAAGTGAGGCTTTGCTACTCAAGTGAGGCTGTACTGCTCAAGTGAGGCTGTCTACTCAAGTGAGGCTGTACTATTCAAGTGAGGCTGTACTATTCAAGTGAGGCTGTACTGCTCAAGTGAGGCTGTACTGCTCAAGTGAGGCTGTGCTGCTCAAGTGAGGCTGTGCTGCTCAAGTGAGGCTGTACTGCTCAAGTGAGGCTGTGCTGCTCAGGTGAGGCTGTGCTGCCCAAGTGAGGCTGTGCTGCTCAGGTGAGGCTGTACTGCTCAAGTGAGGCTGTGCTGCTCAGGTGAGTCTGTACTGCTCAGGTGAGGCTGTGCTGCTCAAGTGAGGCTGTGCTGCTCAGGTGAGGCTGTGCTGCTCAGGTGAGGCTGTGCTGCTCAAGTGAGGCTGTGCTGCTCAGGTGAGGCTGTGCTGCTCAGGTGAGGCTGTGCTGCTCAAGTGAGGCTATATTGCTCAAGTGCCCACTGTAACATCGGCCACACTGGCTGACCCACCAGTTGTCACCAGGTATATGGAAAACAAAAACAAAACAATTCAAGTGTTTACAGCATTTTGGTCTTTTGAGACAGTGTCTCCCTGTAGCCCCAACTAGCGTGGAACTTCCTCTCACAGAGATCTGCCTGCCTCTGCCTCCTGAGTGCTGAGACTTAAGGCATGTACCACCATACCCAGCCATATTTTCTTTCAATTTCTACATTTATAACCTTATATAGTAGCATCTTGCTTCTAAAGTACTAATGTATTTGTTATAAATTTGCATACTTTGGGGTCCTAAAAATACGGATCAGTGGTTAAGAGCACTGGCTGCCCTTGCAGAGAATCTGGGTTTGGTTCCTAGCACCCACTTGGCAGCTAGCAACTGTATTATTACTCTAGTTCCAGGGGATCTGATGTCCAAAATAAATAAATTTTTTAAATTTGCATAGTTTTGAGTACTTTGTCCCTAAAACCTGCTTTGTCCATAAACCCTATTATTTTTAGCCAGTGACACTATAAAGCGTTAGGTTTTTGTTTTGTTTTTTTTTGAGACAGGGTCTCCATGTAGCCCCAGCTGGCCTGGAACTCACTCTGTAGACCAGGCTGGCCTTGAACTCACAGAGATCAGCCTGCCTCTGCCTCCCAAGTGCTAGGATTTTAAGGCGTGCACCACCACACCCGGCATTTATTTATTTCCGTATGTGTATGAATGTACTGTCTGCACACAAGTTTGTGCATCCGTGTCATGCAATGCCACGGAGGTCAGAAAAGGGCGACGGATTCCCCTGGAACTGGAGTTCTCCTGGAATTGGAGTTTCAGACGGTTCTCGGCCGCCATGTGGGTGCTGGGGATCGAACCCAGGTCCTCTGTAAGAACGGTCAGCGCTCTTAACTGCTAGGCCATCTCTCCAGCCCCTTGATTTGATTTTTTATGTACTTCTCTATTTGTAGTATTTCTTTTGAAACTATTTGATTCATTTGCCCACTTGTTGACTGAATCCTTTGATTTTTATAGTGCTTAATCATTTTTATGTATTCTGAGTATTAATCCCTTATCAGATAAATAGTTGACAAAGATTTTGCTCCACTCTTAGGCTGTCTTCGATGTTGTTTCCTTTGTACACCGGTTTTTAATTTTTTTTTTTTTTTTTTTTTTTTT
>VZQC01004106.1:223458-262627 GCA_009823505.1 Rhizomys pruinosus
CTTTAATCCTAGCACTCAGGAAGCAGAGGCAGGTGGATCTTTGTGAGTTCAAGGCCAGCCTGGTCTACAGAGTGAGTTCTAGGACAGCTGGGGCTACAGGGAGACCCTGTCTCGAAAAGACCAAAAAAAAAAAAAAGAACAGAGCCATTTCACAAAATTAATTGTGCAGTTTCATGAATGTGGGAGGTCTTTGCATCTTTCAGAGCCATCTTCAGTTGATCTTGTCAGAGTTTCATACTTTTCATTGTAGAAGTCTTTCTCCTCATTGCATAGGCTATCCCAGATATTATGTATTTTTGAGGTTATTGTTGATGGAATTCTTTTATTGCTTTCTTAGAATGTTCATTACTTATATATATAGAAAAGCCACAGATTTTTTTAATGCTGATTTTGTATCCTACTAGTTTGCAGAAATATCAGTTGTAGATCTAAAAGTTTTTCTTTCAAGTCTTTAGAGTCTTTTCCTCTTTTCTTTTTCTCTTTTTTTTAAATTTGTATGTCTGGAGGGGGAGGAGGAATGAACTCACAAGTGTGGTAATACAGTGGAAATCAAAGGACAACTTTCAAGAATTGGTTTTCTCCTCGACCATGTGAATTCTTGGGATCAAACTCAGGTTATCAGGCTTGGTTGCAAGTGCCTTTACCCCATGCCGACTCACCAGCCCTTTGGGTCTTTCAAATCTAGGATCCTATTATCTGCAGTTAAAGTGAAGTTGACGTCTTCCTTTCCTATTGCCCATTTATTTTTGTCCCTTACTAATTTGGCTAAGAATTTAAGCACTATCTGGAATATGAGTGGAAAGAGTAGACAGCCTTGATTCATTCTTTAAAGGAAATACTTCTAGTTTTTCCTTCAGTACAACATTGGCTATACATTTGTCATTAGAGAGCTTGTTATGTTGAGATGTATTCCTTCACTGCTAGTTTCTTCAAAACTTTTATCCTGAAAGAATGCTACATTTTGTGAGAGGCTTTTCTACATCTACTAGGATGATTATTTTTGTTTCTAATTCTGTTTATATGCAATTTTTTGTCTTTGTGAAATGTTTCTCTGTAGGCCCAGCTGGCCTGGAACTCTCTCTGTAGGCCAGGCTGGCCTTGAACTCACAGAGATCTACCTACTTCTGCCTCCCAAGTGCTGGAATTAAGGGTGTGTACCACCATGTCCAGCTTTCTGTTGATTTTTTTTTTTAATTTTGTGCATCTGAGTGTTTTACCTACACATAAATAAGTGCATCTGGCTGGGTGTGGTGGTGTACACCCTTTATCCCAGCAGAAGCAGGCAGATCTCTATGAGTTAAAGGCCAGCCTGGTCTACATAGCAAGCTCCAGGCCAGCTGGGACTAAAGGGAGACCCTGCCTCAAAAAAGACCAAAAAAATAATAAAATTAAATATAAAACTTAAAAGTGCAAAAAATAAATAATTAAAAATTAATTAATTAATAAATAGTGCATCTGTGTCATGTAGTATCCATGGAGGTCAGAAGAGGGCAGTGGATTCCCTTGAACTGGAATTATGAATGGTTATTTTTTATGTTTTGTATGTTTCATACATCATTTTTCAGTCCAATTTGGATACCTTCCCCTCTCCCTGCCCCTCCCCTGACCCCAGTTTATGCATTCTGCCATACATGTTTTGCATCTTTCTCTCAGTGTTTCCAAGGAATTTTTTCTTGAGATGCTTGTTGTTTTGAGCAGAATTTAGCTGTATCAGTCAGTTCTTTGACCCAGTCCTTATGTTGTTGTTCCCTCCCCTTTGTATTACTCCAAATTATGTCTATATAAACAACACATGTATCAAAATTATGATCTCTGGGAATATGTTACTTCCTAAATATGTTTTGGGGTTCACATTTTTCCCTTTAATTTTATATTACTCTAGAATATGAATACGTATCTTCCACCTATATACGGTAATTACAATGTGTGAATATAAGTGGTAGGTCAATTCTAGAGCCCATTAAGATATTCACATTATAATAGCATAGTTGCTTTCAGATACAAAGAAATGTAATAATAAAGTTGCTCAGTTTGCCTGCCAACTGGGGATCTGGTGTTAGTATCCACAAATGAGAGAAACCATTTGCCTTTTTTTTTTCTTTCTGGGACTGTGTTACTTCACTTAGCATAATGGCTTCGAGTTCCATCCATTTACCTGCAAAGTTCATGATGTCATCTTTCTTTTTTTATTAAATTTTATTTATTTTTTATGTGTATGAATGTACTGTCTGCATGTAGGTTTGTGCACCCCTGTGGTGCAATGCCTCAGAGGTCAGAAGAGGGTGTCAGATTCCCCTGGAACTGGAGTTACAGACGGTTCTCAGCCACCATGTGGGTGCTGGGGATCGAACCCGTGTGGGTGCTGGGGATCAAACCCTGGTCCTCTGCAAGAGCAGTTGTCGCTCTTAACCGCTAGGCCATCTCTCCAGCCCGATGTCATCTTTCTTTACTACTGCATAGAACTCCATTCTGTAGATGTACCACATTTTTGTTATCCAGTCATCAGTTAAGGGGCATTTGGGTTGGTTCCAGCTCTTCACTATTGTGAAGAGAGCTGCAATAAACATAGCTGTGCATGTATCTTTGCAGTAGGATGAGTCTTGTGGGTATATACCCAGGAGTGGTATGGCTGGGTCGTCAGATGGTAGGCTCATTTTGAGTCTTTTAAGGGTTCTCCACACTGCTTTCCACAGTGGCTGTTTGATTTTACATTCCCACCAGCAGTGGATGAGTGTTTCCCTTCCCCCACAACCTCTGCAGCATTTGGTATGTTTTGTTTTCTTGATCTTAGCCAGTCTTACCAGAGTGAGATAGTATTTTAGAGTGGTTTTAATTTGCATTTCCTTAATTATTAATGATGTTGAACACTTTTTAAGATGTTTCTGCTGGGCGTGGTGGCGCACACCTTTAATCATAGCATTTGGGAGGCAGAGTCGGGCGGAATCTTTGAGTTCAAGGCCAGCCTCGTCTACGAGTGAGTTCCAGGACAGCTGGGGCTATAGGGAGACCCTGTCTCAAAAAGACCAAAAAAAAAAAAAAAAAAAAAAAAGATGTTTCTTAGCCATCTTTACTTCCTCACTGGTGAAGTCTCTGTTCAGCTCTTTACTCCATATTTTGAGTAGGTCATTTGTTTTTTAAGTAGTCTATTTATTCTAGATGTTAATGCTCTGTCAGATGTGTCAGTGGTGAAGGTTTCCTCCCCCTCTGTGGGTTTTCTCTTCACTTCCTTGATTGTGTCTTTAGCTGTACAAAAGCTTTTGATGAGGTCCCACTTGTCAGCTGTTGTCCTTATTTCCTGTGTAGTTGCTGTTTGATTTAGAAAGTCTTTTCCTACGCCTATGTCTTGTAGGTTGCTGCCAACTTTTTCTTCTATCTAGGTTTTGGGTTTCAGGTTGAGATCTTTGATCCACTTGGGAGTTTACTTTTCTACAGGGTGAGATGTAGGGGTTTAATTTTGTTCTTCTACAAATGGTGATCCAGTTTTGCCAACACCATTTGCTGAAGATGCTATCTTTCCTCCATTGAGCTTTTTTGGCCCCTTTGTAAGGTAGCTGAAGTTATATGAACTCAAGTTTGGATCTTCAATTTTGTTCCATTAGTCACTGGGCCTGTTTTTGTGCCAGTACCAAGCTGTCTTTGTGACTATAGCCCTGTAATATAGATTGAAGTCTGATAAAGTAATCTCCCCCTGTATTGTACTTTTTGCTCAGGGTTGCTTTAGCTATTTGGAGTTTTTTTTGTTTTTCCATATGAATTTAAGGATTTTTTTTTCCAAGTCTGTGAAAAAGGTCATGGGGATTTTGATTGGGATTCCATTGAATCTGTATATTAATTTGGGTAGAATGGACGTTTTTACTATATTAATTTTTCTAATCCATGAGCATGGGAGGTCTTTCTATCATTTGATATCATTCTCCTTCAGGGATTTAAAATTTTTGTTGTAGAGGTCTTTGGTGTCTTTGGTTAGGTTTATTCCCAATTTTTTTTTTTTTTTTAGGCTATTGTGAGTGGGAAAGTCTTCTTATATTCCTTCTCCAGTTGCTTATTGTTGGCATAAAGAAATGCTACTGATTTTTCTAGGTTTATTTTGTATCTTGCCACTTTACTGAATTAACTGATATGTGGGTGCTGGAAACTAAACACAGGTCCTCTACAAGAGCAGTCAGTTCTTTTAACCACTAAACCATCTCTCCGACCCCTACTCTGTTGATGTTTAAACCTGCCTCACTGAAATGGAATCAACTTGATCTTTTTATTGTTTTGTCGAATTTGATTTTTAAATGTTTTAGAGTTTTTGCATCTATTTTCATCAAGGAAATTGCTCTACAGTTTTATTTTGTATTGTATATTTATCCAGTTTTTGTGGCTTCATAGAATGAGTTTGGTTGTATTACTTCTCTCTGTTTTATGGAATAGTTTGAGGAACATTGATGTTGATTACTTTTTAAATGTCTGGTAGAATTCTACAGTGAATCTGTCCAGTCCTGTGCTTTTCTTTGTTGGGCACCTCTTTATTATTGCTTCAATCTCATTGCTCATTTTATTTTATTTTTTTTTAATTAATTTTATTTATTTCTGTATGTGTATGAATGTACTGTCTGCATGCAAGTTTGTGCACCCGTGTCGTGCAATGCCGGCGGAGGTCAGAAGAGGGTATCGGATTCCCCTGGAACTGGAGTTCTCCTGGAATTGGAGTTTCAGACGGTTCTCGGCCGCCATGTGGGTGCTGGGGATCGAACCCGGGTCCTCTGCAAGAGCGGTCGGCGCTCTTAACCGCTAGGCCATCTCTCCAGCCCTCATTGCTCATTTTAAATCTGTTTTAAGGCTAGAGAGATAGCTCAGCGGTTGAGAGCACTGACTGCTCTTGCAGAGGACCTGGGTTCAATTCCCAGCACCCAAATGGCGGCTAAGAACCATCTTTAAGCCGGGCATGGTGGCTCATGCCTTTAATCCTAGCACTCTGGAGGCAGAGGCAGGAAGATCTCTAGGAGTTCAAGGCCAGCCTGGTCTACAGAGTGAGTTACAGGCCAGCCGGGGGCTATAGGGAGACCCTGTCTCAAAAAACTAAAAAAAAAAAAAACCAAAAAAATCTGTTTTAAGCTTATTATATCCTGTTCATTCAATATTGGTAGGTCATATGTGTCTAGAAGTTATCTATTTCCCTTAGATTGTCCATTTTCTTAGAGTGTAA
Source organism: Rhizomys pruinosus (assembly GCA_009823505.1). Classification (NCBI taxonomy): domain Eukaryota; kingdom Metazoa; phylum Chordata; class Mammalia; order Rodentia; family Spalacidae; genus Rhizomys; species Rhizomys pruinosus. The sequence continues at coordinate 228,650 of VZQC01004106.1, forward strand.
GCTTCAGAGTGTTCCTTAATGATTCTTGAATTTCACTGATACCTACTATAGGTCTCCCCTTTTTCTTCTCTCTCTACATGTGTTAATTAGGGTCTTTTTCTCTTTGGTTAGCTTAAGTAAGACACAATCATGTTTATCTTTTAAATGAACCAGCTCTGTGTTTTCTTGAGTCTCTGAATTATTCTTTTAGTCTCCATATTTATTTAGTGGTCCTTATTGTTTCCTTTCATCTAATTTTGGATTTAGCTTGTTCTTGTTTTTCTAGGAACTCAGGTGCATCTTTAAGTTGTTTACTTGAGATATTTCTAATTTTTTATTACTTTTATTTTATGTGTATGAGTGCATTTCCTGCATGTGTATAAGTGCATCTGTGCCATACAATGCCCACAGAGGACAAAGGAGGGTGTCAGATTCCCTGGAACTGGAGATATGGATGGTTATTGGTCGGCATGTGGGTGCTGAGAATTGAACTTGGGTCTTCTGGAAGGACAGCAAGTGTTCTTAACCACTGAGCCATCTCTCCAGCCCCTGATTTTTTTAATGTAGATATTCATAACTATAAATTACATCTTATACCATTTCCCAAGTCCCAAATGTTCTGCCAAGATATGTGTTTTAGTTTGATTTTCTGTTGGCTGTGATAAAACACTGACCAAAAACAACTTGGGGAAGAAGGAGTTTACTTCATCTTACAACTCTCAGGTTACTAACATTCCATCACTGAGAGATATCAGGGCGGGCAGGAACTCGAGGTAGAAACCTGGAAGCAGGAATTGAAACAGAGACTGTGGAAGAGTGTCACTTAATAGCTTCCTTCCCTGTGGTTTGCTTGGCTACCTTTTATTTTATGTGTATGAGTGTATTGCCTCATGCATGTAATTACACCTATGTCGTGCAGTGCCCACCAAGTCAGAAGAGGGTGATGGATTCTCCTGGAACTGGAGAGCTACCATGTGGGTGCTAGGAATCAAACCTGGGTCCTCTGCAAGAGCAATAACCACTGAGCCATGTCTCCACTCCCTTGGCTACCTTTCTTATACAGCCCTGATCCACCAGGGAAGGCACCACACACAGGGGGCTAGGCCTTGCTCCATCATAAGCAACGAAGAAAGTGCCTCACAGAGAACAGTCTACCAGCCAGTGTCACAGAGTAAATACCTCAGTTGAAGTTTCCTCTTCCCAAATGACTAGCCAATGTTAACAAAAACTAACCAGCACAATTGACCCCTGGTCAGCTTGACTCACAGAAACATTATTATTAAGCTATAACCTTTTCTTATTTATCCCCAAGGTCTCATTTTTATAGAATATAAAACATACTCCAACTTTTTTTTCTCTATGCAGACCTCAGTCACAGTCCAACTTTAAAAGTCCCATAGTCGTTTTTAAATTTTCCAATGATTTTAAAAGTTCAAATTCTCTTAAAATATCCCAGAGTCTCTTAACTCTGGGATAGCCATTTGGCATCGCAGTCTTTTTATGTGTGTGTGTGTTTAAAAAAAAAGTTCAGTAGGATCCTTCCAGGAATCCACATTGCAAAAGGAAAAAATTGCTATAATTATGCAGGCAGCTCTTGTTTTCATTTGTATATTTCTATTTAAGCCTCATTTTTTAAACTAATCTTTTAGGTTAGTATACAAAGTAATGTGTGCATTATGGCATTTCATTCCTATGTGTCATGTTTTGTCCTCCTTCATTGTTTTCCCTCACTGCCCTCTCATGTTCCCTGCTCCCTCCATCTGGTTCCTCTCCTGCCCCTGAGGAACCCCACTTCTGCCTTAAGTCCAGGGCATCCCATTACCTTCCCCCCCGACTGAGATTGCTACCTCCCTGTGCTAACCATGCTTAACACTGCTTATGTATGATATTGAAGAACAATTATTTTCTTATATTTTGATATCTAGGTACTAAGCACTATCTACTGGTTAACAGTCCTGTCTTCTGTTACCAGATATCACCACATTACTGTTACTAAAGTCATGGTTTGTCACTGTAAAGTGTTTTTAGGTTGTGAGCCTGAGCTTTTAATGGCTAAGCCATCTCTCTAGTCCACAAAGTATTTTTAATATGATGTGTCAACCTGATATTTTCACTTCAAGGACCTAAAATTTTCACTTGAGGATCAGAAACAGAGGAATATTCAGTTAAATCTACTTTTGGAACAACAAAAACAACTACTAAATGAATCACAGCAGAAAATGGAATCACAAAGGATGCTATATGATGCCCAGCTCTCGGAAGAACAAGTCCGAAACTTAGAGCTTCAAGTACTTGTAGAGTCTGAGAAGGTTCGAATTCAGGAGCTGAGTAGCACGCTAGATAAGGAGCGGGAGTTGCACGCCCAGCTGCGGAGTGGTGACGAGGGCGGGCAGCCTCGACCATCCTTACCTTCAGAAGACTTGCTTAAAGAGCTACAGAAACAGCTGGAGGAAAAGCACAGCCGCATCGTGGAACTGTTAAGTGAGACTGAAAAATATAAACTGGATTCTCTGCAGACAAGGCAGCAAATGGAAAAAGACAGGCAGGTTCATTGGAAGACACTGCAGACAGAGCAGGAGGCTAACACCCAGGGACAGAGGAAAATGCATGAGCTCCAGTCCAAAGTGGAGGATCTGCAGCACCAGCTGGAAGAGAAAAGGCAGCAGGTGTACAAGTTAGACCTTGAAGGGAAGCGACTGCAAGGAATTATGCAGGAATTCCAGAAGCAAGAACTAGAAAGACAGGAAAAACGGGAAAGCAGAAGAATTCTGTATCAGAATCTTAATGAGGTAAATTTTTGTTTCTTTTAAAGTATTAAGGAAGGCAAGTGAGATAGTTCACTTGGGTAAAGGCACTTGGTGCTCAAGTCTGATGACTTGAGTTTCAGCTCTGAAACCTGTGGAAAGTTAGAGACAACCAATGCCACAAGGTTGTCTTCTGACCTCTACACAAATCCATAGCACATGTGCACACACAAACAGTAGTAATAAATAATGCTTTTAATTTATGAGTGATCTTAATATTTTAAAATAACCTTACTATCTTAAATGGCTTTTACATTTCAATTTTTTTTTTTTTTTTTTTTTTTTTTTTTTTTTTTTTTTGAGACAAGGTCTCCCTTTAATCCCAGCTGGTCTGGAGCTCATTTTGAACTCACAGGGATCCACTTGCCTCTGCCTCCCAAGTGCTAGGATTAAAGGTATGTGCCATCACACCTGGCTTCAAATATTTTATTATTGAAATATTTAAATAGTTATGTGCAGATCACCTAAAAATACCATCTCTCTACCTTTATTGGCAATATCATGTTCTCTTAATAATCATGTTCTTAAGGAAGAATATAAAATTATGATCATTTATAATTACTGTTTTCCTTTTCTGTGCAAAATTGCCAGCCAGCCACCTGGAGCCTCACTAACGATCGAACTAGAAATTGGGTTCTTCAGCAGAAGATGGAAGGAGAGACTAAAGAATCAGGCTATGCAAAGTTGATTGAAATGAATGGAGGAGAAACTGGCCACGGTCATGAATTGGAAATGATGAGACAAAAACTTCAGTGTGTGGCTTTAAAACTCCAACATCTAGCCCAGAAAGCCTGTAACAGGTTATTAGACTTTCTTCTTCATCTTTGGAAATGGCATTTTTAGACTAACCAGTTGTAAGGAGGAGAAAGAATTGGTTTTTACTGTTCTTATTTTTGAGACAGGATCTCATGATGTAGCCCTGGCTGGCCTGGATCTCACTATGTAGACCAGACAAGCCTAGAATTCATAGAGATCTGTCTTGCCTCTACCTCCCAATGTGTTTGGATTAAAAGCATGTAACCACTAAGCCCAGCCCAAGGAAACGAAATTTAATGATAATACATGTTTACCTTACATGATATTCTGTAACAAAACTCATACATCTGAAAATAATAACACCTTGGACCAGAGAAGGGAACACTTAAGGGACAAGTGACAAGTGAAACAGACTATCACCTAGCCTCTACTGTGTTAGTAACACAGACCATCCCCTAACCTCTAGTGAGTGCATGTTAGAAACATGGAGGATCAGTGCATGTGTGTTAGTAACACAGAGCGTCCCCTAGCCTCTACTGTGTGTTGGTAACAGAGTGTCCCCTACCCTCTACTGTGTGTTGGTAACAGAGTGTCCCCTAGCCTCTACTGTGTGTTGGTAACAGAGTGTCCCCTAGCCTCTACTGTGTGTTGGTAACAGAGCGTCCCCTAGCCTCTATTGTGTGTTGGTAACAGAGCATCCCCTAGCCTCTACTGCGTGTTGGTAACAGAGCGTCCCCTAGCCTCTAGTGTATGTTAGTAACACTGAGCATCCACACCGAGCATCCCCTAGCCTCTAATGGATGTAAGCTCCATAATGAGAAGTTCTGTTGTGACTTTTTGTCTTAAAGGCTACAGTTTGAAGCAGCAGACGATGAAGCTTTTATTTGGGTTCAGGAAAGTATTGATGGAATTATTTTACAACTACATAGGCTAACTGGCCAGCCAGAAGAGGTAAGACTTTTTAAACCTCTTTATAAAACAGAGACCAAAGATTAAATGGAAAGTTTGGATTGTTTGAAACTGGCAGACTATTTTGTAAGAGTTTGTTTGATTTGGTTTGAGATTTTAGTTTATTTATTTTTATTGCTTTTTATGTGTATGAGTGTACTGTCTGCATGTAGGTTGGTATACTCATGTCATACAATGCTGTGGAGGTCAGAAGAGGGCGTCAGATTCCCCTGGAACTGGAGTTAAAAATGGTTCTTAGCCGCCATGTGGGTGCTGGGGATCGAACCCAGGTCTTCTGCAAAAGCAGTCAGTGCTCTTAACTGCTGAACCATCTCTCCAGCCCCATGGTTTGAGATTGTAATTATAGTGTATCTCTTTCCCTAATAAGATAGTGAAAGTAAGGGGGGAGGGATTAACTATTGTTACTAAATAATTAATTACATTGACCTCTTATTAGGATACAAGCTTCTTGAAAGAGCAGCACAGCTTCTCTGGTCCTTACCACTCTGTGAACTTCCCCTAGGATCCTACTGACTTTTGTCTTCACTGTTGACTATTATGGTGATGCTTTCCACTCCCTCTGATTTCTTTGTATATTTGATACTTTTGACCTGTTGAGGAAGTACTCTATCTTCTTAAAATGCTTTTTCTTTGCCTTTTATGTCAGTGCTCTCTCATTTGATCAATTTGTTTAATCAGCCAACTTCTTGATTCCTCTTCTTTCTGTCATCTTCTGTGTTGTCTGTATTAACTACAACTAGGAAAGCTTACTCACTTCTCCACCGTGAGCTCTCACTAGATTTACTGAGCACCTGCTGAACACTACCTACTGTGTTCCAGGTGCTATTCTAAGGTCTAGAGATACAGTGAAGAAATTTGACAAGATCTTGCCCTTCTGAAATTATTGTCTAGTGTCCTGTGGTTCTGATATAGACCTTTGACCTGTGATGGGTTATATTTTCAGTTAGCTACTAGACATCTTTCCTAGGGGAAATGGTTCTCATGGTGACCCCTTAGGAACCTCACAGATGCATTCAAAACTGCATGTCCTCTTTTCTTTCTCCTTTCTACCTCAGACCCCTTTCTGGTTGTGATAGCACAGATTGGAAAGCATAGACCATGTTCCTTCACCCTTTAACATATGCATCTAAGCAGTCACTAAATCCCATGCCATCTGTCTTCTAAATGCCTGTCACATGTGCCCTTTCCCCTCATCTTGGTCACTCGTCAGTGTTTCCTGCCTGAACTGTTAGAACTTCCTAGCAGGACTACCAGGCACTCTGTTTTCTGTCTTCCTGAACTATTCTCTTTGGTACCCTGCTAACAAAGCAATCTTTCTAAAAATAAAGTTTGTGCTGTGCTCTAAAGCCTTCATGGCTGGGTGTTTCTTTGGTTTAGGTCTGTTATAAACTGCAGCAGAATTTATTCTTACAAGGCAACTCGTAGCTCCTTAAAAGCACCGCACTCTTGCACAAGCCCTTGTGCTTATGTGAGCCTCCTTCTGCTTGCTGAACCATCCCTTGGCTCCTGTCCTGCCTGGCAAGCTTTCTGCTATTTTACCACATTCTGGTTCTTGAAATCTGTTGCTCTCAGCACCTGTTCACTTTTACATGAGTTACTAATGCACATGTCTGTTTGTGTGACCCTGGGCCATTTTGTTTTTCCAGCACAGCTTAGTGCCTCCAAGTACTTCCTGTGGCTCATTGACTGAAAGACTGCTGAGACAGAATGCTGAACTGACAGGGCATATCAGTCAGCTGACTGAAGAAAAGAATGATTTAAGGAACATGGTCATGAAGCTGGAAGAACAGATAAGATGTTATCGACAGGCAGGAGCTGGTAGAGATTGTGTATGTCTACTTCTAGAAATAATGCAAAGTTGGGGTTTGCTACCTAGTTTTACTTTTAACCAAAATGTAAAAATACCAAGTGACTGAATCTTAGTGTAGGATCTGTAGAAAATATCATATGACAATAATAAAATAATAATAATAATAATAATAATAGTTGTTATCAGGGGCAGGCTTCTGGACTGCACTCTGGGGTATATACATACAGAATTGAAAATCTATATCTAACCTTGTACTTGAGAAAACCAAGTTATTATCAAAGATCTGCTTATCTCCAAAAACATGTTGACTGACTTTGGGCAAATATAGAGAGATGCTCAAATGTGAACGGTGATTGTTCACTTCAGGTGTCACTGTGTTAATGACCAGTGAAAGATGTTAAGTTATATATTTGAGACTAATAAGCTCCTCTGGAAATTTAAATTTTTCTGAAAAGCTGTGAAATAAAAAGCCTAGTTTCTATAATCACCCATATATTTAAAGCTAGAAACTCTGGTCAAACAACTACAGAGTCAAACAAATGATAATTTATTCATGTGGCTAACATAAGACTCACTCAGTGATGGGACATACTGGGCTTTCTCCATATCTGGACTCCAGACTCAGCATGTAGACCCAAATTATTGTCTTTTCAGTCTCCTGAATGTTTTAGTTGAAGGCTTTGCTAAATTTTCTTTGTGGCAAGGCTTCTAGAACCTTAAAAGTTCAGTATTCTTACCAGGCATGGTGGCCAATTGAAGGCCAGCCTGATCTACATATCGAGTTCCAGGCAAGCTGGGGCTATACGGAGACCCTGTCTCAAAAAGACAAAAAAAAAAAAAAATCTGTCTTCTAAACAAAGAATTGTATACTTAGAGTTAATGTCAGTTGTGATTGTCCATGAAGGCCAGGGCTCAGAGTCTATCATGAGGATGCCTTTAATTTGTTTAATTCAGATTGTTTTCAGAGACTTGGTCTTGAAAGTGATATAAGGTTATGTTGTGTTCAGTCTTCTAGGTTTTCATTTGGTGGTGCTAACATTGAAGCCATCATTGCTTCAGAAAAAGAAGTCTGGAACAGGGAAAAGTTGGCCCTTCAGAAATCCTTGAAAAAGGCAGAAGCTGAAGTGTGCAAACTGAAAGCTGAACTGAGAAATGACTCTTTACTTCAGAATCTGAGCCCTGACTCTGAACATGCCACCTTGAAGGTAGGGGACATCTTCCATCTACACATAGCCCTCCCACTCGCCTTAGGGAGCAGGCTACAGAAATGCCGGTACTGCTCAGGCTGTGTCCCCTGGCATCTCTCTTTGTCTCTCACAATTGCAGTGTCTTGATCTCACCCTAGGAGGTTTGTAGAAAGGCAAGTCCAGCACCGGAACCAGATTTAGCTCTGTTTCTCTCATAGTCAGCACACAGAGTGCACAGCCTACTACCCAGAGTTTCTTCCCCAATAGACAAATGGAACTGTTATGTTCCAGCTCCTAATGAAGGCATAATGGCTGTCAGTGGAAGATCATTGTGCCCTGTAAGATGGGAAGTCCCTGCAAGTAGCCTCTCTGGTATCTGAGAATGAATGTTGTAGTAAAGCTACCCTAATCAGTTAACATAAATCCCAAAACAAAAGGAAGGAACGTATTTGCAATGTTTAGACCATGAAATGAGCATACATTTATGACTCTTACTGGGACAGAAAACATTAATAAGAAGTTAAATACAGCCGGGCGTAGTGGCACACGCCTTTAATCCTAGCACTTGGGAGGCAAAGGCAGGCAGATCTCTGTGAGTTCAAGGCCAGCCTGGTCTACAGAGCGAGTTCCAGGACAGCCAGGTTGGCAGGGAGACCCTGTCTCAAAAAGACCAAAAAAAAAAAAAAAAAAAAAAGTTAAATACATAACTGACCTTAATTTTTTAAATCATACAGTTTTTATAAAGTTAAATTATAATAAGATGACAATAAATATAATAAAAAGGGCTACAATCAAAAATAAGCAAAGCATGACTCTAAGGTTAGTCACGCCACTGACTGCAGAGCAGAATGTCAGGGCTGCTCATGTGAGTGGCCAGCAGATAGAGTAGAAAACAGTGGTAGAATGCCTGGGGGGGTCTCTCTCTCTTTCTCTCTCTCTCTCTCTCTCTCTCTCTCTCTCTCTCTCTCTCTCTCTCTCTCTCTATCTCTCTCTCTCTCTCTGTTGCATCTAACAGATCTTTCTCTCTGATGTCTCACTGTGTCCCTGTGTTCTTCACTTCTTTAAATACAGAGAATTTATGGTAAATATCTGAGAGCCGAAAGTTTTCGAAAAGCTCTCATTTATCAGAAGAAATACCTGCTGCTGCTGCTGGGGGGTTTCCAGGAGTGTGAGGACGCCACCCTGGGGCTGCTCGCCCGCATGGGCGGACACCCTGCCTTCACTGATCTTGAAGTGATCACCAACCGCCCGAAGGGGTTCACCAGGTTTCGATCAGCCGTCAGAGTGTCTGTTGCAATTTCAAGGTACAGTCTTTACAAGAAAATGTATTTTAGTCATAAATTGTCAAAGAGGACATTTGTAGAGCAGGCAGTGCACTAAGACATGCCTGCCTGCTTCTCTAGATCTTCATCCTTTCAGCAGGATTCTTTACACTGTTCTGTGTAAACCCATAAGATTATAAAAGGGGAAAGATATTTCTTATTAATTTTTAGGCTGGTATACATTGATTTTCTTCATTTTAAATTAACCAACTTGGAGTGCCCAGCACTGGCCTGGCCTAACTGTATTCAGTCAGGGATTGGACTTGGCCTACATTCCGCTCCCTCTGGGAACTTGTACTCAACCTGCATGTGACTGCAGTGCAGTTAAGCTCTGCTGGATCTTCTGGCCCACTGCAGTCCTAACCTGTGCCTACTAGCGCCCTCCCTTTTGTCTCTTAAGGCCCAGAATCCCCAAAGATTTTTTTTTTAAAGTTCTAACAGCCAAGTTACATCTACTATTTCTTCAAAGGATTTACCTCATTTTCCTTTATTTTTCTTTGAAAGATGTGGTATATGTTTTTAACTGGAAGCCATTCAGAGGTTACCTGCTCCAGACACTTAGTTCACAGATGAGGCAAGAAGAAGTTACAAAATCCACAAGTACAAGCAGCTGGTCTCCCAGGGGTCTCATGGCAGCTGCAACAGGAGCTGGGTTTTCTTGCTCCATCACCTTATATAATATGGGTAAGGCAGGCTAAGCACAGTGGGGTACATTAATAAACGTGGAGCACCTGCCTGAGGCCCTAACAGCAGCTCACTTTCTAGCGGTAGTCATCTGCACAGAGCTTAGCAGGCCCTGAATGGTCTTGTCTCCTGTAGTGATAGGAATCAGCCAGTGATGCATGCAGAGGAGAGGATGTGGGGAGGTCCCATGAATACAGAGAAGCTGCTGTTGAAGCACTATGTCCTCCTCCCCCTTCCCTTCTCCTAATATCCATTGTATTTTCACTGTCCTAAAACAGGGCCTTGAAACTAATTGGAATTAGCAAATCAAACTGGTATTCCCAGTTCCATGGCCAAGATGGGCCATCAGCGACCAGTGAACTGGTTGCTGACATGCTTCCCTTCCTTTGGAAGCCACCGGTCTTTTGTTCTGCTCACATGCTCTTCCAGCTCTCCTGCTTCCTCTCACTGCCTTTTATTCTCCACTCTTTCCTTTTTTTTTTTTTTTCTTCAAAAATATTTTTAATTATGTACACTGGGGACTGGAGTATGTGAATATGAGTGCAGTTCCAGCAGAGGCCAAAAGAGGGCATCAGATGCCCAGAAGCTAGAGTTACAGGTTGTGAGCCACCCAGCATGGGTGCTAGGAATTAACCCTGGGCCATCTCTCTTACCCTGCTCCTCTTTCCATGACTTCTCACCCTCTTTTCTTTTCTACTTTTACCTTCATTTCCCTCTGCCCCATGTATGCTGGCAATGTTGAGGAATAGGGGAGTTTGCAGCTGTCTTGTTCTGATTTTCCTAGGAACCAGGGGCATTTATGTAGTTTAGCTGAAGCAGTTACGTGATTGTGCTAAAATGTATTCTGCGTTCATAATTATAAATGGCTTAATTTTATGTCACATATATATTCGTATTTTTATAGATGTGCTTTGAGGTTTTATCTTGGGATCTCTTTCAGAATGAAATTTTTGGTTCGTCGGTGGCACCGAGTCACAGGTTCCGGTTCCATCAATATTAACAGGGATGGTTTTGGACTGAGTCCAGGTAAGGTCACAATAGCATGTTTTCTGTGTTTATGACTCTGCATGTGTGGTAAGCTGCCAAATAACTAATCCTAAAGCTGATGTTGTCTGAAGACAGCACCCTTTGAAGAAGGCTGAGGGCTTCATTATTAGGAGAACAGTAACTGGTTTTTATGGAGCACTTAGCTTTCACTAAGCCCTTTTTTCTTCAAGTGTTTTCCCAGTCCTGCGATGCAAGTACAATTACTCTTATACTTTTCAGATTAAAAAAAAAACAAACCTGAACCATGGCTGGGGATGGTAGCTCATACCTTTAATTCTAGCACTGCAGAGGCAGAGGCAGGTGGATCTCTGAGTTCAAGGTCAACCTGGTGTATATAGAGTTCCAGGTCAGCCAGAGCCACATAGTGACACCCTGTCTCAAAGAGGAAAAAACAAAACAAAACCTGAGCAATCCCGTTTGCCCCAGATTACCCATTATGGACTAGTAGATCCAGGCCCCAGCCACGGCAGTCTGCCTTCACAGCCCATTCTGAGCCCCCTGACTACAGAGGATTGCTGTTAATCGGGTGGAAGAATTGTGCTGTGAAGTTTTCACAATTTGGCATTATTAAGATTCTTAGTTTATGTTGGTATAAAGTAATGGCAACAGTTAAAATTCCTCTGCAGCTAAAAATAAGTAGGAAAAAACATCAGGGCTTAAACAACTTGGTGTATAAGAATGTCAGAAGGTGGAAGGCACAGTGTAAAAGACACTGCATAGTGTGCTGTTGTCAGTGCTGTATGGCCTTTAGGGGTTCCAATTGCTGAGCAACAGAGAAAAGGAAAATGTCTGGTACCCTTAAACCTATTTAAAAGGAAAATGTCTGGTACCCTTAAACCTATTTAAAAGGAAAATGTCTGGTACCCTTAAACCTATTTAAAAGGAAAATGTTTGGAGCTGGGCGTGGTGGCACGTGCCTTTAATCCTAGCACTTGGGAGGCAGAGACAGGCAGATCTTTGTGAGTTCAAGGCCAGCCTGGTCTACAGAGTGAATTCCAGGACAGCTGGGGCTACAGGGAGACCCTGTCTCGAAAAAGAAAAAAAAAAAAAAAAAGGAAAAGGAAAATGTTTGGTACCCTTAAACCTATTTAAAAGGAAAATGTTTGGTACCCTTAAACCTATTTTAAAGGAAAATGTTTGGTACCCTTAAACCTATTTTAAAGGAAAATGTTTGGTACCCTTAAACCTATTTAAAAGGAAAATGTTTGGTACCCTTAAACCTATTTAAAAGGAAAATGTTTGGTACCCTTAAACCTATTTAAAAGGAAAATGTTTGGTACCCTTAAACCTATTTTAAAGGAAAATGTTTGGTACCCTTAAACCTATTTTAAAGGAAAATGTTTGGTACCCTTAAACCTATTCAAAATGTTATTACACTGGAGAAATTTTTACCATAATGAGTTGTACTAAAAGTTAGCACATCCTAATTGTACATTTTTTCCAGTAAAACAAGTAGAAGATAGTGACTGATGAAAGGACTTCCCTCATTAGTCTAGGTTTTCTCTTGTTGTTATTTGGGGGAAGGGGATGTTTTCTTTTTTTATCCATGTGAACTTTTCCCCAAATTTCACACTCAGAAACCATTCCCTTTTATCTTGTTACAGCTAAGGTCTTTACAAAGAACATATTCATTTATTTTCTTGCAAGCACAGTTACACACATCAGAAATAGTCATGTTCAAAAGGAAACAATAACAGGGAGACAAGTTTCAGTTTCTGGTGTTCTCTCTCAGCAGAAATTGGGATTATAAATAGCACATAGTGTCATACCTTTACTATTCTTTTAAGCCCTCACCAGTTTTTTTAGAATCTTCCAAGGGCTTGGTATGTTTCTTTCTTTACAGTGGTATATTTTTTATTTCTTTAGGTGCTGAAAAGACTGATCCATTTTATCATTCTTCTGGTGGGTTGGAGCTGTATGGAGAAGCCAGACACATGACATATCGCTCAAGATCAGATCTGGACTATCCTAGGTCTCCTTTGCCATTTCAGAACAGGTGAGAATTTGCTTAAGCCCAGTTTGAGTGAATATAAACTATCAGAGAAAGAAGTAGATACTGCTAGGGCTTTGACTTCTCGGAATTGTGGTAGACATCTTTAGTTATATGCAGTTTACAGAACGTGGCTAAGAATCAGAGCTAGCATTTTTTTTTTCTAAATGGTTTCTAAGAGAATAGGAAGCATAATTGGCCAAGTGTTTTTTCATAGTTACTATAGACATTAGAAAACATATTGGCTAAAATTGACACCACTGTCCGTTATAAAACATGATAGTCTGAAATGACAAGTTGCTTGAAATGACACATATCCAGCACACTGTACTGGACCTTAGGACAGTGGATACTTTATATTTATTGAAGAGTTAGCTCCTTGCCATCCTAGGATATAGACTGGGCAATGAGCAGAGAGCGAGGAGGAGGGGAAGCTAATAATTTGGCTGGATTTTTTTTCTGCAGCGTCTGAATTCATGAATACACTTGAATCCTTAGGTACCCAGGCACTCCAGCTGATTTAAATCCTGGTTCCCTGGCATGTTCTCAGCTTCAGAATTATGATCCTGACAGAGCTCTGACAGATTATATCACTCGGCTAGAGGCACTGCAAAGACGACTTGGAACTGTGCAGTCAGGTGCTGTATTTTTAAGCACTTTGTTCCACAGTGTCGAAGTGGTAGACCTATACCTCTCCTTTCTCTTTGTCAACTCCTTGACAGTCACTATTATATCTTCAGTTCAGTGCATATTACTAAGTTGTACAAGCTTAAACTCTGTGACCAGCAGAGTAACTTTAATAAGACTTTATTTCTCTGTTCTTCTAAAACCCCACCCATACCCCTGAGATTCTGTGCTGTCTTCTTTCACATTAGGCAAAATGCAGATTGAGCACCCATTAGGCTAGGTCCACTGCAGAATTTGTTTCCAAGTACCACATGGTAGAAAGCAGTAAGCTGTGGGGAGAAGGCAGAAGCCGCTGCCTTGCAAATGTATTCCCTCTGCTACAATGCACTTCTGTGTCATCTGAAACAGTCTAGCCCATGTGAGATGTTGTAGCATTATTATTTTCTCCTCAAAAACCCAAAGTCTCATACTTTGTATACAGGTGGACTTCCTAGGGCCATCAAGATGGCTCAGCAGGTAAAGGTGCCTGCTACCAAGCCTGAGGACCTGAGTTCAATACCAGGACAAATAAGGAGGAAGGAAACACCAGATTCCCACAAGTTGTCCTTTCACCTCCACATATGTGCTGTAGCACAGTCCGCACTCCTACCCCCCACATACATACACACAAAAATGTAATTTTAAAAAAAAGTTTTTTACTTTGCACTTTTGAGTTTTATCCCTGCATGTGTGTAAGTGCACCCATGTTGTACAGTGTCTGTGCAGAACAGAAGACAGCAGCAGATCCTCCTAGTACTGGAGTTACTGACGGTTAGCCCCATGTGGGTGCTGGGAATGAACCTGGGTCCTCTGCAAAAGCAGCCAGTGTTCTTAACCACTGAGCCATCTTTCCAGCTCCATAAAAATGTAATTAAAAAAAATTTTTAAGGTGAACTTTGTAGGAATGATCTTTAATTTCTCCAAAGCATATGTAGAGATAGAGTCTGCATTCACTGGGGAATTTTTCACCGTATATCTTCAGTCACTTCTGGCACAAAGACTGAATCATTTTAGTTTAAGTTATTGTACCAACAGTCTACTTTGATCATTTGGGTTTTTTGTTTTTGTTAAGAACTTTTTCTGTTAGTGCCACATACTGTGGACTACAAGTTAGTTGAGCTCTTCATTTAAGAAATCATTTCTTGCCAGGCATGGTGGCACACACCTTTTATCCCAGCACAGGGACCCAACTGTCCTGGAACTTGCTATGTAGACCAGGCTGGTCTTGAACTCACAGAGATCCACCTGCCTCTGGGATTAAAGGCATGCACCACCACACCCTGCTCAAGAAATGGTTTCTTTACCCAAGTAACTTGTAAATTTTATTAGCATTGCTGAGGTTTGGAAGTGTGAAAGACTTCAGAACAAGATGTGTATGAAACACAGAACAGTCAACCCTCAGAGCTCTTCATTACATTAGTCTCACTTCCTTCCCTTGATGTAGGGCCACTTGTGGTGCCATCTAAATAGTCACAGTGTCTAAAAGAAAGGTCAAGTAGAAAGAAGAAATTTAAGTTTCATTGTATATTTATTTAGTTCAGAAAACAACTTGCAGATTGGTGATTTCCTTCTACCACATGGGTTCCTGGGACAGAATTCAAGTTATAGGGCTTGGCAGCAGACGCCTTACCCAACTGAGACATTTCACTGGGCCCCCACATTTTAAGCAGAGACTTTGGGGGTATTATTTCCCATCTTCTGTGAATTGGCTAGCTCAATTAGGCAGTAATCTAACTGTCCTGTTTTCCTTTACAGGTCCAACTACTCAGTTTCATACTAGCATGAGAAGATAATCATTTGACACATTGATTGAAGCAATTTTCAACATATTACCTTGTAAATCAATGGCTCTTTTGTGCTTTTGTATTGTGAATATTCAATGGGACCAGTACAAACACAGCTTATGATTGTATACAAATCCTTGCCAGCACATGAAGACAAACTGGAGTGTGTATATATAAGCATTGTGTATGTGTTCATGCACAATAATCATTAAATTACATGTATATTTGTGGAATGCTAATTTAAATGATTAAATTATAAACCTTTGTGTATTTATCAAATGGGTGAAAAGATTAAACTTCTGCAAATTATGATACTGCTGAATGTGTAGCTCACGGTGTCCTGCACTTTCCTTCTAAGGCTACTGAAGTTACATGTTTCTGCCTAATATATTTGCTACTGGTGATGAAGGCAGAACATACCACTTGTAGAGAACTATTTTTGTATAATGGTAGAAGTTTTGGATTTTATGGGGTATTTTGTCAAGTACTGAAATAAAAATGACTTCATCATTTTCATGACACTGCACTTGAACGTCTTCATTTTATCTAAGCTGCAGCTCACTGCAGATCATTTTGTTACATGCAGGACTTAAAGCTGAAAAGTATGTTTTTCTCTCCATTACAGAACATTTCCCATGTGCCTTTCTACCAACCATTTATAAATAGCGTGATAGTGTTTTTTAACACTGAATTGGCATTCTCATAACTAATCTGCATTTTATTGCATTTAATGTTCCTTCTGTCCAAAGAAGCCTCTAGGCACAGAAATCATTTAGCTCAAAGAATATGAAGTTGTCAATCAGTGAGGCAAACTTCAGTAAGACTCCTGCTAAGCCAGCCACACTAGATGGGAAAGCCTTCAGATAACCAGGCCATGTTATGTCTTACATAGAGGCTTCCTAAATGGTCAGTAACTAAAGTAGCAGTGGTATCTGTTGTTTAGATCTGGAAGAGACTGTCTATTTGATAGTCTGTGGTTTATAACATCAGCAGAAATCCACAAGCTATACACTGTTGGAAATTTCTAATGTGCCATATTAGCAGCTAGGCTTTCTAAAAATAGCACTTAGTTGAAGCGGGTAAGTTGTGTAAAAAACCTCTTAAAGCGAATATGGTTACCATTCAAGGCAGTTCTGCTAGGGAAACAGGAAGAGCAGATAGACAAGTGCTTACCAGTTGAGTTCACTCCACTGTTGGACTGCAAACCCTCCTTCTGGTATTAGGCCTTTGCAGTCATTGCTAGTCGTGTTTCTCAGTAACTGGTCTGAGGTACTGGAGAGGATGGCTCAGTGGATAAGAGCTCTTGCTGCTGTTATAGATGACCAGTTTGATTCCCAGCACCCATGAGAATGAGGGGGTGTGGCTCACAACCACCAGTAACCCCAGCTCCATGAGATCCGTGCTCTCTTAGACTTCCATAGGCACTGGTACACATGTCCACATATACGCAGAGACATACACATAAACAAAAATTAAAATAACTACTCCTACCTATTTAAAAAAAGACTTGGTCTGTGATCAAAATCTAAATCTACTGAGCTCTAGATTTTGAGCCCTGTGTGTTTAATCCCTAGTGCCGAACGGGGGGGGGGGGGGGGGGACCGAACATCGAAAATGAGTCACTAAACAGAATAACCTTAATTAATGTTTGGGTTTTTTTTGGTTTTTTTTTGGTCTTTTCGAGACAGGGTCTGGCCCAGAACTCGCTCTGTAGATGAGGCTGGCCTTGAACTCACAGAGATCCGCCTGCCTCTGCCTCCCAAGTGCTAGGATTAAAGGAGTGCACCACCACGCCCACCCCCAGCTTAATTAATGTTAACTCATTTTGTGCCTTGAATATCTACCAGTCTGGTGAAACTCTAGATCACTTCTTCAGATCAGTATTTTTTTTTTTTGTCAGAAATAAAATATCTAAAATTGCAAAAGAAATATGTTCTATAGAAATAACTCTCAAGACTGTGACCTAAAACATGCAAATGAACACTGATTATGATAACCCAGTAGTAAGTCTAATAACTGCCATAAATTTAAAGTAAAATGAGAATAAAAAATACTTTTAAGGACGGAACATTTATAAATTGTGGAAAAATACGATTTTTCTTTGAAGATTCATGGGATACCAGTAAGAACTAGGGATGTACCTGAATTCCTAATGAAGGAAATACTAAAGTGAGCTTAAAATTCATGAAGATGAGGATGTCATCTTTCAAGTTCATGGATTTCTTGAACACTACTACTGAAGCATACACTTTTTTTTTTTTTTTTGGTCTTTTTGAGACAGGGTCTCCCTGTAGCCCCGGCTGGCCTTTAATTCAAAAAGATCCACCTACCTCTGCCTTCCTAGTGCTGGGATTAAAGGTGTGTGCCACCACACCCAGCAAAGCATACACTTTAAATTCATGAGTACACACTATTTTTCTCAGAGAACTTTAATGTGAAACATTTAACAGCAAACTGGGCCTTCATACTTAACATGAGTCTTCAAGCCTCTTAAACAGAACTATAATACACATAAGGGGGAAAATTCCTGGTATTTTCTTAGGGTGTTTTTGGCAGAGGGCTCCTTTTTGTTTCAGTCTTGCTATGTAGTGTAGATTGCCCTCAAACTCACAATCCTCCTGCCTCAGCATACTGAGTGCTAGGATTACTGATATGTACTTTGACTTGACTTGAGTACAGTCAGATCATGGGCATCTCACTCAGTCGGCCCCAGTTATCATCTCAGTCAGGCTGCCTCCTGAACATACCTCATGACATCTTCCCATTCCCTTCCTTGGTGCCACAGCTGACTGATTTCAGATCTTAAACTTTTATAAAAAGTTGAAGTCTTTTAGTCAAACTATTAATTCAAACATCACTAGATTGTGGAGAGGATGCATACAGCAACCTGACATCCAGTATAATCAAAAGCCCTTAAGGATTTGATTTTGGATTTTCACACAAATATGAATGCGTGGAACCAGAAACATACATGAGCACTCTTAAGTATTAATTTATTTTTCAGAAACATGGTTAGCAAGGCAAGGTCCTAGGTCTTGATCATCTTCCTGTAGCAGTGCTTCAAGTTACTGGCAGAGGATACACTTCTCTCCAAAGCTCCATCACAGTTACTAGTATTCTTTTATCAAAAGCTTTTCAGTGAGAGTTTATTCCTTACCCTCACAGATCTTTACACATAAAAATGGCCCAAGTAAATGAACAATCTGTGGCCTTGCAGAATTCCACTAGGCGTTTAAACCTTGCAGAACTAGTTCCAAAATAGAATCTCCTGAACTTATTTGCCAAGAGCAATTATGTGCTTTCAAAGTTAATACCTGGGCATTCTATAATATAGCATTCTCCCAATTACCTAGATTCCTCAGAACAATTTTTACTCATAAGCCTGGCATCCAGGAGGGATACATTCTATCAAAACTACTACAAACAGTATCAAATGCCATTAGGACTGATAAAATCAGTGAGTTAATTAAAAAAAATTAAAATCATAAACCAGCTTCTAGAAACACACTCAAAAAACAGTACACCACGAAAGCTGTTTCGTAAACTTCATTCTTGTCCAGTGCTTTTGCAGCTGATAATGAGGAATCACATGTTAGTTCTTGTAGCCTTCTTCATTTTGCTCTTCTTTTGTAACGGATGACCGGGTTTTCAGGAGTGTGAATCATAGTTGTATAATTCACACTGGGAAAATATCCACTGATGAGGTCAAAATCATATAAACGAAGCATAGTGGACCAAATTGTCTTAATTTGCACATAAGCAAAATTTTCACCAATACAACGATGACGCCCTGTTTTGTTTTGTTTTTAAAAAAGGGAAAAAAGAAAACATATCAGAATCAGTTTTAAATCTATCTTACCTTTTTCAGCCTGAAGTGACATTTATTTAACCTTCATTTTATATGAACAGCAGATGTACAATAGCATAATAAAAGACATCTTTCACATAAAACAAGAATGTAGATAATTTAAAGTCCCCCATAATTCCATTATAGGAAACCAAGTAACTATGATGACTTTTTTAAAAATTTAGTATCGTACTGGGGTCAAACATTCAGAATATTCAAATCAGGAGAAGGTAATCTAATTGGGGGATATGTGAGAATATGTCTCAAGAAAGCCTTTGAGCCAGGCCTAGGAGCAGCACGCCTTTAATCCTAGCCCTCAGGAGGCAAAAGCAGGGGAAAATCTTTGTGGGTCTGATGCCAGCCTCGTCTACAGAGCAAGTTCCAGGCCAGCTGGGCTTAGAGGGAAACCCTATCTCAAAAGACAGCCTTAATGTTAAAATTATGACCTGCAAATCAAAACTCCAGATGCCATTATAAATGATTTAATAAACTGAATATAACACATACTTAGATCAGAATCTACACATGGAGAACATGACAAGCAAATTCTAAAACAGACAAGGAAATAAAATAGAGCCAAAACACCTTAAACATGAAGTATACTACAGAATTACTATAAAAATACTAAATACTACAAAAAGGTCCAATAACCAGTGCAGTATAGTACTGGATAAAGATCAACAGATTAGAGAGAAAGAACCCAAAAATAACCTGACAGCTACCAGTTATCAGTGAAGGCAGAAAAGCAAGACAAGAAGGGAAAAGAAAAAGTCTGTCCAACACATGGTGCTGGAATAACTAGATACTAAAAGGTGGGAGCTGGGAGAATCACTAAGTTCAATTCCTATCTCACACTATACTAAAAAAAAAAGAACCTTGATCATCAATGCTAAAGTCATTAAGGTTTAGTAAAGAACAGGAAACCACCATCTTCATGACTTGGAACAAGACAGGACTAAACACAATGATCATTTAAAAACTGATAACAGCCCAGAGTGCTGACATACACCTTTAATCCCAGCACTCGGGATGCAGAGGCAGGCATATCTCTGTGAGTTCCAGGCCAGCTGGGACTACAAGGAGACCCTGTCTCAAAAACAACAAAAAAAGCCTGATAATTAGGGACTGGAGAGTTGGCTCAGTGGTTATGAGCTCTGGCAGTTCTTAGAGAGGAACCTGGGTTTGATTCCCAGAACTAACATGCAGTTAACAACTATCTGTTAACTCTAACACTGTCTTCTGTATTCTGTGAGCCCTGTACACGAATGGAGTATTTACACACATACAGGGGAACAGTCAGACATACACATAAAATTTTAAAAGAGATAACTAGCCGGGTATGGTGGCGCACGCCTTTAATCCTAGCACTCGGGAAGCAGAGGCAGGTTATCTGTGAGTTAAGGCCATCCTTGTCTATAGACTGAGTTCCAGGCCAGATGGGCTACAGGGAGACCCTGTCTCAAAGACAAAGAAAGAAAAAAAAAAAAAAAGTGCAATCATCTTACCAGCTCCAAATGGCACATAGGCAAACTTCTCTCCTGAAGCTGGATTGTCCTGTAAGTAGCGATCAGGATTGAAGTCCAGACGTTCTACCCATGAGTCTTTAAGTCTTTGATTGACAGTGGGAGAAACACAAACCTGATGTCCTGGAGGAATGGTATACCCTGCCACAGTCTACAAAGTGAAAGAAACACATTTCATTACAGGAATGTTTTGGGTTTGGGTTTTTGAGGGGGTTTTTTCTTTTGTCTTTTTGAGACGGTCCCTCCGTAGTCCCAGCTGGCCTGGAACTCACTATGTAGACCAGGCTGGTCTTAAATTCAGAGATCCATCTGCCTCTGCCTCCAGAGTGCTGGGATTAAAGACATGCACCACCACAACTGGCCTCATTAGAGCCATTTAACATAGTACTAAACATTCAGACCACCCTGCACTAAAGGTTCACTAATACATGTGAACTATATATACATTTAAAGTGTGTAGAGGATAAGCCAACTCAAAATTATTTGCAAATGAACCAATACTAAATTATAAGTATATATACAGCTGGGCGTGGTGGCGCACGCCTTTAATCCTACCACTTGGGAGGCAGAGGCAGAAGGATCTTTGTGAGTTCAAGGCCAGCCTGGTCTACAGAGTGAGGTCCAAGACAGCTGAGGCTACAGGGAGACCCTGTCTTGAAAAAGACAAGAAAAAAAAAAAAAGAAGTATATATACAAACTAAGCTCAAAGTAGAGTAGAATTTCAAGGCGCCTTTCACAATGTGACCTATATAATTGATACTTGGAAGTTTTTATAATAGACCATATTAAAGCAAATAAAGGAATGTACTTCTGGGTTAAAAACTTGCAACTGTTAAAAGGAAAAACATAGTTAACATTATTGTGTATATTATCTGTAATTATTATGTAAAAAATTTTATATATTTAGTATAATATTAAAAAATATGGAAAGGGGCTGGAGAGATGGCTCAGTGGTTAGGAGCACTGACTGCTCTTGCAGAGGACTGGGGTTTGATTCCCAACACCCAGGCACATGGCAGCTAAGAACCATCTTGGGCCAGGTATGGTGGCACATGCCTTTAATCCCAGCACTCGGGAGGCAGAGGCAGGCAGATCAAGGCCAGCCTGTTCTACATAGTGAGCTCCAGGCCAGCTGGGATTAAAAGGAGACCCTGTCTCAAAAAAAAAAAAAAAATTATATGGAAAAGCTAGGCACAGTGGCACACACCTTTAATTCCAGTGCTCAGGAGGCAGAGGCAGGCCAATCTCTGTGAGATAAAGGCCAGCCTAGTCTATGTAGTGAATTCTAAGCCACCTGAGGCTACAGGAAGACACTATCTCAAAAAAAAAAAAAATTAATTGAATGGAAATAATTAATGATTTTTACTTTTATAATTTAGTCTCTTTGATACTGTTATAATTACTCTTTTGATTAAAAAAATTGGCCTGGAAGAGGAAATCCAGCGGAGACTTACCTGAGGGGTTTTAGCCATCCTCATCATGGTCATTATAGGAGGTCTAAGTCTCAATGTCTCTTTAATGCAACGATCAAGTAAATTTAGATCCTTGAGCTACAAGAAAAAAAAAGGAATTTTCTGATTTTTTTTATAAATATTCACCATACTTCAATAGGCAGAGGCAGGCGGATCTTTGGAGTTCAGGGCCAGCCTGGTCTACATGGTGAGTTCCAGGACAGCTGGGGCTACAGGGAGACCCTGTCTCAAAAAGACCAAAAAAAAAAAAAAAAGCTAATTTCCTGCTTACTTTGAGAGTGAACATGCAAAGCAGAGCACAAACGGTTCTCAATGGCTGGGGCTGAACAGTCAGCAAGGGAAAAGCAGAGAGCAAGGTAACAGCGGCACCAGTGGTGTGCTAAGGACTAACAGATCCATTCCTCCAAAAATGAGACTGTCAAAAGTATCAGTAACTTTTTCAAAACTCTCACAAATTAGACAGAGGGTTATGTATTTTTATTATGTGTGTGTTTTGGCTGCATTTACGTGTATGCAACGCCTGCAGAGGCCAGAAGAGGGTGTCAGATCCCCTGGAACTGGAGTTACAGATGGTTATTCTTTGCCTCTGCAAGAGCAGCCAATGCTCTTAGCCACTGAGCTATCTCTGGGAGTTCAAGGCCAGCCTGATCTACATAAGTGAATTCCAGGACAGCTGGGGCTACAGAGAGACCCTGTCTCAGGGAAAAAAAAAAAAAAAAAAGTGGTTTGAGAGATGGCTCAGCAGTTAAGAGCACTGGCTGTTCTTCCAAAAGATTGGGTTTGATTCTAGGCACCCATAAGGTAGCTAACAACCATCCATAACTCCAGTTCCAGGGGTAGTCAACACCCTTTGCAGCCACTGCACAACATGGAAGCACTTACATATATTCAGGCAATTCACTCATACACATAAAACAAAAACATTTTTTAAAACCACATTAACAGAAATATTTTTTTAAAAACACATGAACAAAACACATTTTTCATTGAAAAGTTGACAAAAATAAATAAAATAAGGTTGAAGAAACTAAGGCCTAAAAAGAATGGAAAGCTTTCCATGTCCAAAGGTCTGGGTCTAAAAGCTAAGATTCCTGGGTCTGGAAAGATGGCTTAGTGCTTAAGAGCACTGACTGCTCTTGCAGAGGACAGGAGTTTGATGCCCAGCACCAACATGGCAGCTAACAACCATCTGTAGTAACTCCAGTTCCAGGGGTCTGATGCCTTCTTCTGACCTCCTTGGACAAGGGTGCAGTTACACACAAGCAGGCATTACACTCATAAAATAAAAAACTAATAATTAAAAAAAAAAAAAACGAAAACTCTTAAGATGGCAGTACTCCCAAACTACAATGTATGCAATAAGAATCACAAGCACCGCAGAAATTAACAGCTGACCCCTAAATCTACAACACCCTCTAAAAGATTAGAGTCACAGTCTGAATTTCAAAACTTACCAACATAAACCTAGATTTAGTCTTTTCAACAAATTGTGCTGGGACAAATGGATTTATACATAAAAAACAGATAACACTAGTCCCCTGCCTCAAAAATGATCACAGACCCAGATTTGTTAAGAAGAAAATGCAGGGTTAAGTCTTAACATTTACAAGGATAATTTTCATGATATCCAAAAGGTGTAAGCAATTAATGAATGGATAAATTACATGCAGTATAAGCATACTATAAAATATTATTGGTGATAACGATTGAAATACTGAAACATACACTGACATGTTGCTGTGATTTGGATATAATTCACATATATTCTCCAGCCATGCATGGTGGCCCATGCCTTTAATCCCAGCACTCAAGAAGCAGAGGCAAGAGGCTCTCTGTGAGGCTGAAGCTAGCCTGGTCTATATACCAAGTCCCAGGTCAGCTGGGGCTACAGCAAGACACTGTGTCAAAAATACAAAAAAATTTAGAAAGTTACCAAAATAAAACTATAGCCATAAATCCTTATGAATATTGATGTTGAAACCCTCAACAAAAGTTAGCAAACAAAATTGAGAAACATAAAATGGACTATAGATCAAAGTATGATTTTTCCCAGGAACATAAGAATATCTGAATGTAAAACACCATATTAAAAAAGGTTCAGGGGCTCGAGAGATGGCCTAGCGGTTAAGAGCACCAACTGCTCTTGCAGAGGACCAGGGTTCAATCCCCAGCACCCACATGGCGGCTGTGAACCGTCTTTAACTCCAGTTCCAGGGGAATCTGATGCCCTCTTCTGACCTCCTCGGCATTGCACGACATGGGTGCACAAACCTACCTGTGGACTGTACATTCATACACATAAGAAAATAAATAGCCGGGCGTGGTGGCACGCACCTTTAATCCCAGCACTCAGGAGGCAGAGGCAGGCAGATCTCTGTGAATTCAAGGCCAGCCTGGTCTACAGAGCGAGCTCCAGGACAGCTGGTACTAAAAGGGAGATCCTGTCTCAAAAAAAAAAAGAAAAATAATACATAAATTTTTAAAAAAAGGCTCAAAACAAAAATAACAAGAAAAGGAAGTAAGCAGGTTATACTCCGAAGGTGGACCTCCAACTGTTCAACGAGTCCTCTCTTGCGTTTCTACCCAAGTTAAGAGCTGTGTGTGGACTTCTAGTCCCCATTATTACCATTATCACTTTAGGAACACTCTGCACAAACACAGGCCACAAGCCACAGAATTCCACGTAATCCAGAGACTTCTACACTAAGACACAGCATACGCATATTCTCTACCTACAGAAGACGCAGCATACACACAATATTCTCTACCTACTGAAGCCAGACTTTAAGTCAAGAAAATAACTCCAAGGAAGTAAAGTCAAAGGAACAATCCAAAAGAGCTCTAAGAACACAAAATCTGATTAATTATAATGAAAAGAAGCAATAGCATTAGGCTCTTTTAGGTAAGAGAAGCTTATTTAAACTAAGGTATATAGAAAACCACAAATTGTCCCTTAAAAACAAACCTGGTCATAAGTTAAAGGAGGCAGATCCTCGCCACACACAGTTTTCTGTTCTAAGTAGCATTTTTCTTGAAGTGTTTTGTCTCTGGCCAAAAAGAAGCCCATCCAGGCGCTGGTGGTTGAGGAGGTGTGCTGCCCCGCCAGGAGCAGGCCGATAAGCATCCCCGCGATTTCTTCATCTGTCAGACGACGCCCGTCCCTGGGGATGGACCACACTCTTAACATTTGACACATTTCAGGCTGCAATCTTAAAAGGGGATCATATGGACTACATTTCCCAAGCATAATGGTCTCTTTCTTTTACCTATCAAAATAAGCAGCCCCTCCTCAGGAAAGAGATGGAGCAACAGAAAACATGGTCACAGAAGACTTCGTTCCTCTGCAAATTTTCTCCATGCCCCAAGAATTTATGTCTTAACAACTTAGAGGTAAGCAGGAACGTTATAGCTACCAATTTACTTTTCTAATATCCTTCCGTTTTAGCTGGAAATATTTTTCTACATTTTAATGTAGAATTTCCTGCTTCAGCTTTATGTGACCTGCACAGTTCTTACTTGTATGTTGAGTCCAGTAAAGTTTGGAGAATATCATCAATTTTTTCTTCTGACTGCCTGCGTTTCTGGATTGCCTTATAGAAAATATTCTTGATCTCTCGATGGGCTCTGTCCCTGCGCCTGAAATTTAAAAACAGTATTTTCAATACGGGATCAAATTCAAAACCTATGCCTAGCCTGAAGCAACCCAGAACCAAGAACGGAAAATGACATGAAATTGTTTTTTATTTTTTATTTTTATTTTATTTTATTTTATTTTTTTTTAATATTTTTGAGACAGGGTCTCCCTTTTAGCCCCAGCTCTCCTGGAACTCTCTCTGTAGACCAGGCTGGCCTTGAACTCACAAAGATCCACCTGCCTCTGCCTCCCAAGTGCTAGGATTAAAGGCGTGCGCCACCATACTCAGCCCTCTTGTTTTTAATTTTACGTGTTTAAGTGCACCCATGCCATACAATCCCCACGAAGGACAGAAGAGGGTGTTGGAATCACTATAACTGAAGTAGTGGATGGCTCTTAATTACAATGTGCGTGCTGGAACCCAACCCCTGATCCTCTACCAGAGCATCTAGTGTTCATAACTGCTGAGCCATCTCTCCAGTCCCTTTTTGTTTTTTTTTTTATGTAGGAGAAATATACTACCACTCAGCCTCTCCTATAAGGTTGGCAGCCCTGAGAACTCCTTTTTCACTGTAGCATGTAGGGTGTATTTCTGCTCCAAAAGCATGATGAGAAGGGATTTTTCACCTTTTTTTTTTTTTTTTAATTTTATTTATTTTTGTATATGTATGAGTGTACTGTCTGCATGTAGGTTTGTGCACCCATGTCGTGCAATGCCGCGGAGGTCAGAAGAGGGTTTCAGATTCCCCTGGAACTGGAGTTCTCCCGAACTGGAGTTTCAGATGGTTCTCAGCCGCCATGTGGGTGCTGGGGATCGAACCCGGGTCCTCTGTAAGAGCGGTCGGCACTCTTAACCGCTAGGCCATCTCTCCAGCCCCATCACCTTTTTTTTTTTTAAGACAGGGTCTTCCCTATAGCCCCAGCTGGCTCAGAACTCACTCTGTAGACCAGGCTGGCCTTGAAATCACAAAGATCTGACTGCTTCTTGCCTCCCCAGTGCCAGGACCAAAGGCGTGCATTACCACGCCTGGCTTAAAGGCGGTTCTTTTAGCCGCCAGGTGCTGGGAATCAAACCCTGGGTCCTCTGGAAGAGCAGTCGGTGCTCCTAACTGCTGAGCCATCTCTCCAGCCCCTTTTTATTTATTTTTTTACATGAACTCTTTTTGGGGGGGGAGTGGGCTCTTTTTGAGACAGGATCTCCCTTTAGTCCCAGCTGGCCTGGAACTCACGATGTAGACCAGGATGGCCTTGAACTCACAGAGATGGGCCTACCTCTGCCTCTGAGTGCTGGGATTATAAATAAAGGCGTGCAGCACCATACCCATCTCTAAAGCAATTCTTAAACCAACAGAGTGATGCTGGTTCTTCTGAAGAATGAGTCTATCATTTTCTATAAACTACATAGTTTTTGCAAGGAGAAAAATACTAGTAAGCTCAGAACACAAGCTCCAACTCTCCAAAACTTTTGCTTTGAACAGAATGCTGTCTAACATATACTGTGAGGTTAACTCCATTACCGTCAGTTTAAAGCAGCTGAATCTGATCCACCCATGGAGCAATAAGGCTGGAATTAAAAACCAAGCAATCTTGGGGCTGGAGAAATGTCTCAGCAATTTAGAGCACGGGCTGTTCTTGCACAAGACCTGAGTTCCATTC
The DNA here is from genome assembly GCA_009823505.1 of Rhizomys pruinosus. Classification (NCBI taxonomy): domain Eukaryota; kingdom Metazoa; phylum Chordata; class Mammalia; order Rodentia; family Spalacidae; genus Rhizomys; species Rhizomys pruinosus. Next base: position 255,780 of record VZQC01004106.1, read on the forward strand.
TCAGCACCCACAGGGCAGCTAACGACCACCCAAAACTCCAGTTCCAGGGACTCAAACACCCCTCTTCTCCACAGACACTGCATACATATGGCACACTTACGTGCAGGCAAAACACACCTGTAATCCCAGCACTTGGCAGGCAGATCTCTGTGAGTTCAAGGCCAGCCTGGTCAACAGAGAGAGCTCCAGGCCAGCTGGGACTAAAGGGAGACCCTATCTCAAAAAGACCCTATCTCAAAAAGACTACAATTAATTAATTAATCAATTAATTAATTAATTGTAGTAAATATAAAAATTTTCCAAATAAAGAAATGTCACAGTATATACTAAAAAAGTCACCACAAACTTTCAAACAAGTGTCTAAAAGAAGCTGTCTCTGGGAATGGAGAGATGGCTTTGCCGTTAAGAACATGGCTGCTCTTGCAGAAGACCCAGGTTCCGTTCCCAACACCAACATGGTATTCATAATACTCATGCACATAAAATAAAAATAAATAAATCAAAAATTTTGTAATTTTTTTTTATGTGTATGAATATACTGTCTGCATGTAGGTTTGTGCACTCGTGTTGTGCAATGCCGAGGAGGTCAGAAGACGGTGTCAGATTCCCCTGGAACTGGAGTTAAAGATGCCATGTGGGTGCTGGGGATCAAACAAGGGTCCTCTGCAAGAGCAGTCGAGTCGGCGCTCTTAACTGCTAGGCCATCTCTCCAGCCCAAATCAAAAATATTTTTTAAGAGGCTGTATGTCTGTAATTTAAAGACTCACAGAGATCCATCTGCCTCCACCTTTCAAGTGCTGGGAATGAAGGTGCTCTACCACACCCAGCCTTACAAACTACCTTTTACTCTATTTTGGGGAGAAGTTGAGACAGAGTCTCCCTGTAACCGCGGCTGTCTTGGAACTCACTATGTAGACCAGGCTGGCTTCGATCTCACAGAGATCAGCCTGTCTCTGCCTCCCAAGTGCTAGGATTAAGGGCATGTGCTACCATGCCCAGCCTCACAAACTACCTTTCTAACAAACTGAAATGTTACATGAACTCGCTAGATAAAGAAAATCTGTCTTGAATTCCTATGAAATGGGGGTTCATAATATGCTCAACTTTCAAAGCACACAAACAGTGCAGTAGTTATAAAAAGTTAAATAACCAAGTGCAACATGGTCTTTCTCATACCTGAAACTTGGAAGAGGCAGCCAACCTGGCAATAACCAGGCAGCGTGGCTAAAACCTCCATCCAAATCGGCATACAGCTGTGCTACCTTCTCATTGAGTTGACTTCTGATCTCCTTTCCATGTAAACAATGGCTAGCCGTTAAAATGATGAGCTCAGAAAGAGCTTCAAACACATCTAAGGGGGGAAAAGTTAACATTCTTATTACTATTTCAAAAAGGATCTTGAAATATTTTCCTGAACATATAGAGACTGTGAAGGAAAACTGGGGTCCAAAAAAAACAAACCCTCAGGAGGCACAACCCTATTCATTCTGCCAACAAATGTCCAGACAGCGCGGTGGCTATGCAGAACACAGCAACAAACCAACTAACCAGCCACAGACTCCCCGCCCTCCCCAAGCCAATGAAAATCAATGCCACAGAGCATTGGGTCATACTATGTAGCCCAGGATAACCTCAAACTGCCAAATGCTAGAATTAACATCATTCTGCCAAATGATAGAATTCCCTGCATGTGCCACCATTATCAACTTGTCATTCTAACAGATTATGCCTATAATACCAACATTCAGGAGGCAGAGGAAAGAAGATTGCAAGTTTGAAGCCAACCTGGACTATACAGCAGGAAACTTCTCAAGTAAATAAAAAACAAACAGACATTCTAATGTATACATCAGCTTCTTGTGTGATTAGAAAATACAACATATCAGCTTTGTATGAACTAAAAATAAAGTTTCTATACCTTTTTTGGGCGGGGGGTCTTTTCGAGACAGGGTCTCCCTGTAGCCCCAGCTATCCTGGAACTCGCTCTGTAGACCAGGCTGGCCTTGAACTCACAAAGATCCACCTGCCTCTGCCTCCCACATGCTAGGATTAAACGTATGCACCACCACGCCCAGCCTTAAGTTTCTATACTTTTTATAGTTGCTAATGCCCAAAGCAAGAATGTGTACTAGCTGGCTGCGCTGGGCCCTACTGGACTATGAACAGATACTACTTCCTGGCATGGATGTGGCAATTGTCTCTGAAGGCAGTACTCACAGAGTCCAGCATAAAGCCTGGGTTGGGCATTATAACTACATGACAATCAGAACACATCCCTTTCATTAGATTCAAGGTGGCTCTATATACACTGTACTTTGCTCTGTGTAAGCACATATGCATATTTGAGCTCTCTACTCATGGAAAAGCACAGGGCAAATGTAAAGTGTTTTGCTTACTTTTTTCTCCACTTTCTCCCCAATTCTGAAAGTATTCCTTTGTTTCTTTTTCAATTATAGAAACATACTGTTTAAAGTGGGCTATATTAAGACCACTTTTTAACATTTTCTTCTGTTCCAAGAAAACCTTCAAAAAAATAAATGGTATAAAGGATTAAAATACATTTTTACCTTAGTCTAAGATCCACAAAGTTATGCTAATTAATATAACCAAAAAAAATCTTAAATTCGGAAAATAAAGTGACTTTTTAAAACTGTAACAGATATGTGAAACTTAAAGCATCTACTCATATATTTGAAATGAAATGACATAAATAGTCTGAATAATATTAATGTACACTAACCTAATAGTCCTTTGAGAATTTAAATTTAAAAGTCTAACATAATGAATACATAAATCTGTGCAGAAATCTTCCAGGGCCCTTGCTTTGGAACATAAAGGGATGCATTCATTCTCCCACTATTCTCCTACCCCAGAAACTATGTCACCCCTTAACTATCAAACTCAAGATACTGGGATATGTCTGCTATGGCCTCAGCCAGATCCCACACCACACACCTGAGCCAGTTATCTTATTTATGTTCTATTCATAACACCTCAATATGTGAATTGAGACAGGTAAACACATAATCAAAAGTTCCCCAGCCCTGAAGCAGATGCATTGACAAGACTGGAGGTGACAAGGGTAGATCAGGGTCTCCTCCTGAACCCAGGCCAGCCTTAAACTCATGGTCCTCCTGGCTCAGCCTCCCAGGTGCTGAGGTTACAGGCATGAGCCCCACATCTGACCTAAAAGATGACTTCTGAGTTCAATGACTTCTACTCAAAGTTCTTAAACTAGAATTTCAGGCATGAGTGGAGAGAGAAGCCCTTTTGATGAATTTAATAGGATTTTTCTTGTTAATCTCCATCAAATACTAATATGATAAACTTTCATTGATTTCCTTTTCTTTGCAGAGGATAGGAAGACCTTCAAGATTGTTTAGTCCATACCAACAATCATAAAACAAAATACTCATTGCTTATCAACCACCTGTGGTTTCGCTTCTTTTAAATATTTCATGATTGTTCAGATTTTTTTAAACCAAGGACTTCTACATTACAAATTTACAGTATTACACTACTAGCTGTAACTACCATAGGATAATTTGCCTTTCATTCAAAGATAGAAATGTCACCTACTGCATTTGGTACATCATATGCAACGCCCTTCCCAAACACAGGCGTTGTCAGCCGGCTGTAGATATCTTCTGCATTCAGGTCTTCATTCTTGCTATTGAAAAGCAGCGCAGCAGCATCACTCCCCAGAAGGTAAGTAAACGTCTTGCCCACCATGGTAAAGCTAAATACTGGTCCATACTAAAGAAATAAAGGTATCCATAAATAATGGTGCTACCAAAAAAAAAATTCCTCTGTCAAATAATGTACTGTTGAAGATTCATAATATGAAGGACAGTCTCACAATGCCACTCTCCACCCATCTTCATCTAAATTTATTATGTGCATCTAGTCACAAAAGTAGTATAAATACAATGATTCATTCTGCTTTTTCACTGCTTATACTAATACTTATCTGGGAAAAATCAGATATCTAATGTTTTCTATGACTAGAAGTCACCATGTTAATTCAGTTAACTCTTCAATAATAGGTAACATGTAAGGCTTTTTTTTTTTTTTTCCTTTTTTGGTCTTTTTGAGACAGGGTCTCCCTGTAGCCCCAGCTGGCCTGAAACTCACTATATAAACCAGGCTGGCCTTGAACTCACAGAGATCTGCCTGCCTATGCGTCTGCCTCTGCCTCCTGAGTGCTGGGATTAAAGGCATGTACCACCATGCCTGGCAAGGCTTGTTTTGTTTTGTTTTGTTCTATTATACTGACTATATGGAATTCTGTAATCAACATTTCTGAAAATATTTTTTTTTCCTTTTGTTAATAAATTTACTAAGGCTGGCAAGATGGCTCAGCAAGTAAAGGCACTTGCCACCATCAGGCCCGATGACCTAAGTTTGATCCCTAGAACCCAGATGAAGGAAGGAGAATACTGACTCTCAAATTGTCCTCTGACCTCCATATATATGCCATGGTATACATGGCGCGTGCGCGCGCACACACACACACACACACACACACACACACACATATAAATAATAAATGTCTTTTAATATTTAGGAAAAATTTATTTCTTAAAAAAATTAAGAGGGCTGGAAAGATGGCCTAGAGGTTAAGAGCACCGACTGCTCTTGCAGAGAACCTGGGTTCGATCCCCAGCATCCACATGGTGGCTAAGAACCATCTTTAACTCCATTTCCAGGGGAATCTGACATGCTCTTCTGAGGAGTCAGCATTGCACGATATGGGTGCACAAACCTGCATGCAGACAGTACATTCATACACATAAAAAGAAAAAAAAAATAAGAAAAAAATGTACTGGAGTAACCAAATGATGTGAACTTCGGTAGGACTTGCTATAAAAGACACTTGAGGGGCTGGACAAATGGCTGAGCAGGGTGTGCTGCTTTGCAAAGGACCCAAGTTGGGTCTCTCACAACTGCCTGTAAATACAGCTCCAGGGGATCCAACACCCTCTTCTGGACTCCAAGAGTACCTGCCACTCACATGCACAAAAACACATGCACACCTGCACATGCAAACTTAATTTTAAAAGACATGAAAAGCTTATACCTATCAGTTTTACATTCTCACCAACTCTAAAGGATTTTGTTATTATTACTGTCAATCTTGTTACCTCATAGGGAGGGGATTTTTGTTGGTTTGGGAGTTTTGGGTTTTTGTTGTTTTTGAGAAAGGATCTCACATAGCCAAGGCTTACACTGAACTCAATATGTAATGGAGGATGATTTTAGACTTCTGATTCTCCAGCCTCTATCTCTGAAGGGCCTTGGGTATGCTCGGCAAGCACTCTACCAAATGAATACATCCCCAGCCCCAGGTATATTATTATTATTATTATTATTGTTATTATTATTATTGTGTATGAATATATTGCCTACACGTGTATAAGTACACCCATGTTGTACAATGCCAACAGAGTCAAAACAAGGCTTCAGGTTCCCCTAGAACTGGAATTACAGATGGCTTAGCCAACATGTGGGTGCTGGAAATCAAACCCAATCCTCTGCAAGAGACCTAAGCCATCACTGCAGTCCCTATTATTATTATTATTATTATTATTAAAGGACTCGGATTTGTGGGCATAACTGTGAACAAAAATAGCAACTCTGACTCCTACTAATCAAATAACTGCATAAAGAAAAATGAAATTGTAAATGTGACCAGCATTACACAAAGGAATGCAACTCTATGAAGAAAGAACCTAAAAAAAGAGAGAGCTAAAGAAGAGCTGCCAGGCATGGTGGCACACGCCTTTAATCCCAGCATTTGGAAGGCAGAAACAGGCAGATCTCTGCGAGTTCAAGGCCAACCTGGTCTACAGAATGAGTTCCAGGCCAGCAGGGGCTACAGGGAGACCCTATCTCAAAAAGACAAAAAAAAAAAAAAGAAAGCTTTTCCTTGCATGCAGAGATTCAGAGAAAAGGAAACATCCCACCTAACAGAAGATGCACAAAGAATAGTGTAAGGCTCTGAGACAAAATAAATTGAGTTTGGTATCCAATGCACACTAAAACTAAAGGAATAGAAAAGAACACAGTAAGAAGAGCAGGAGATTCTGGTATCTGTTTGTCTGGGTTTAAATCCTATCTATTTAGCTATAAAAGCCTACTCTCAATCAGAAACTTAACCCTCATCCACAAAATAGCAATGAAAAAAAGTATCCACTTCAGAAGGGAGCTGTGAGGATTATACAAATTCTATGTAGTGGGCAGAAAGGAGTACTTGCCACATAAATATGGCTTTTCGATTAACATGAGGTCTTCAGAATGTAGCTCAGAAAGACTACTAGTCAGTGTTATTTATTTATTTATTTATTTATTTATTTATTTATTTGGGGAGGAAGTTGTTGGTTCTTCGTTGTTATTTTGATAAGGTCTCACTATGTATCCCTCCTCTGACCTCCATAGGCAACGCATGACTCAGGTATACATACATAACACGTAGGCAATACACTCATACACATAAAATAAAGAAATTAATTGTAATAAAATAAAAAAGGAGGCAGAGCACAGGCCAGGGAAGCAAGCCAGTAAGCAGCATTCTTCCATGGCCTGTGCTTCAGCTCCTGCCTCCAGGTTCCTGCCCTGAGTGCCTACCTTGGGCTCCCTCAGTAATGAACTATGACCTGGGAGATATAAACCAAATAAACCCTTTACTCCCCAAGTTGGTATTGGTCAGTGCTTTGTCACAGCGATTGAAGGCAGACTAGAACAGTAGGCGAAGGCATTTGCCACATGATAGAGAAAACCCACAAGTTGTCCTGACAACTAGTGGAAACACGTGCACTGTAGCACGTACATACATACACATGTACACA